>CP099845.1:7014144-7154770 GCA_030062745.1 Capitulum mitella
CAGGCGTAAAGACACCGATCGACGAGTTCCTAGGTGACTGACGAATCACACGACTCGCATCAGTCCCGATGTTGATATCCACGTGATGCACACCATTATGGCGGACTGGGACGGACGGGCTATAGGATGACCTCAAGGCTGAACGGCTAATCGACAACGTTATCACGCTGGACACTGCGACAAGTGACCGATCAAGGCGGCACCAGCGCACTTGATGTAAAGCAGAATGCGTGCCATAAAATAAGGCCAGAAAAGACGGATATGCGATAACAACGTACATCGAGTCGGCTACAACACTTACGCCAACTAGGAACGACAATGTTGCCCAACAAAAAAAAAACAACTCTGCAGATAGTTTTTCTTTGCCCCAGCTGCAAATGCTACCCCAATACATGGTAAAAGGCCCCAAACGGCACGCTGCTCACCCGGGAATGCACTGCCACATCAAAGTGACAGTTTGTTTATCCAGAGGCGACGCAGCCCGCTGCCTGGACAGGCGGTCCGCTGTTTCAAGGGCGCTGGCCACGCCTCGGCCTGCCGATCGTTGCTGACCTTTGATCGCGCACGCGGCCGGCCTAGTTCGGCGGCCCGGCGGCGGGACCGTCTCCGTGCCGCGAGCGCCCCGGGCAAACACCGAGCCGGCCGCGACCGAGGGGCGGCCACCGAGCGCAGCAGCGGCGACCGCTGAACAGGGGGCCGGAGAACTCAGCAGCCCGGCAGCCCGACCGGCCGGGGACGGTGACCGCTCAACAGGGAACCGGAGAACCCAGCGGCCCGGCCGGCCAGGGACGGTGACCGCTGAATAGGGAACCGGAGAACTCAGCAGCCCGGCCGACCGGCCGGCCGGGGACGGTGGCCGCTGAATAGGGAACCGGAGAACTCAGCAGCCCGGCAGCCCGGCCGGCCGGGGACGGTGGCCGCTGAATAGGGAACCGGAGAACTCAGCAGCCCGGCCGGCCGGGGACGGTGACCGCTGAATAAGGAACCGGAGAACTCAGCAGCCCGATCTGCCGGGGACGGTGACCGCTGAATAAGGAACCGGAGAACTCAGCAGCCCGATCTGCCAGGGACGGTGACCGCTGAATAAGGAACCGGAGAACTCAGCAGCCCGATCTGCCGGGGACGGTGACCGCTGAATAAGGAACCGGAGAACTCAGCAGCCCGATCTGCCGGGGACGGTGACCGCTGAATAAGGAACCGGAGAACTCAGCAGCCCGGCCGGCCGGGGACGGTGACCGCTGAATAAGGAACCGGAGAACTCAGCAGCCCGGCCGGCCGGGGACGGTGACCGTTGAATAAGGAGCCAGAGAACTCAGCAGCCCGATCTGCCGGGGACGGTGGCCGCTCGACAGGGGACCGGAAAACCGGTAACAGCACAAACACACACACACACACCACGGACACAGTACAGACTGGGTAAAGCATAGGGGTGTTTCACCAACAAACGGGATGCAAAACAAAACATCAAATCAACAGAGGTAAATCTTTCGAAATGTGATAACAATGATACTTAGTCTTCAGTCAAGGGCTATTCAGCCATCCGTCCACGAGGCCTGGCGATCGATAACATGCCTGCACCGAGCGTATGCGGTACATCGGCCCAGTATTGCTGCTAAGCGGCTAGCTAAAACAATACGCATTGCTACACAGTGGTCCAGCTTACTATTCTACGACTGAGACCCCCGCGATGCAACGAACCACACTTGAAGCAATATTGTACGAATGGATATGCCTGTGGTGACGGTAGAAACTACAAAGCCGAAGCACTAATTATGCGCAGTCCAATAAGACCATCGGAGAGCTGTTAACAAGAACACAAGAACGCAGGTAAACCAAACTAACAAAACCACCACCACAATCTATGCATTGGTGCATTGCAATTACGACTGTCTTGAGCATTCTACCGTATACACTATGATTATTTGAACAGCGGTAAGTGGAATCATGCTGTGCAATACTTCTCGTGACACCAACCGCTCACATACTCAACTACGCGGTCATCAAAAGCTCGTTAAGATAGTCGTTAGTCCAATCAACCCTGAAAAGTTTTTGCTACCAGTGAAACCATGCAGACAATGTCCTGTTGAAGTTAACCCAATCGGAACCTATAACGGCACGTGTGTCAACCATACGTTCAGAGCCCCGACTACTGACTTTAAATTCAGGCGTGGCCCAATCATTTTCAGCTTTTCCCTTCTGTAGCTGGGAGTACTCGGGTGAAGAAACTCTAGCCCCGGGCTGTATCAGCCGATCTGTACCCCTCCCCGATACAAAATACTTTGAAAAGTATTGCATCCTAAAAAAACAATGTGATCGGCCTTACTATCGCAGATCACTCATGCTAGTTTTAAAGGTTAGCTTTACATATCAACTAAAACAAACTGCAATAACAGCCAACAGCAAAACAGATAAAATTCCACGTGAGATATTACCAACAAACCATTAGTTCATTTCCGAGAGGCTGGACATAAAAAAAACAGCCATTGTGTGGTGCCGTACAATGGGACACGCGCCCAGAAACCAAGAGCATGGGCTCAGACTGGACGCCGAAATGTCGCGGACTAAACACAACCCGACACCTGACCACGCCACGGGAGGAAAGTCGGCGCCAGTTGCACTGGGCCGCTCGGCGACCGGGCCGACAGTCGCCAGCTGTCCGCTCCCGTTCGCCGCGGCTCACACCGGCTACCGGCCCGGTCGCCAGCTGTCCGCTGCCGGTCGCCGCGGCTCACACCGGCTACCGGCTGGATCGGTCTCTAAAGGCGCTTCTTGCTTTCATCCTCTGCCGCCGCTACTGAGGCCTTTTCTTTTCCTGGAACGATCAAACGTGGTCATAGAGACGGGCCTTGGCCGTATTCTACCGGTGGTGCATTTGTCTGCTTTTGCTTCATTCACGTTCATATCGTAATCAAAATGCAGCGGCAACGTTTCCGGCGACTGGTCTACAACCAGGTGCACAAAATGACCATTGTTTTACGGGACCCCCTCTCCTCAGGGCGGCAGCGGGGGCGAAGTGGTCAGCAGGAGTGCTTCGTGACCGGGGGGCGGCGGGTTCAAGTCCGAATGACGTCGGCGTTTCTCCTCCCCCTGACAACCGACGAAACAAATCACGATTTGAAACAACCGTGCCAACTGGAAGCGATCATAGTGAACCAAATAAACAGGAAACAGCTGGGAGGTGCCGGCCACCAGACGGCAGGTGACAAGAGGCCAGAGGCGTCAGCCCGGCAGCGTCCGCAGCGACCGCGCCAGGAATCAGGCCGCGCCCGGATCGGACTTTATCCGGCGGCTGCTGATCGACGAAGGAAAACACAGGCCGGCGCCGGCACACTAAAATACACATTCGCGCCGGAAAGTGGGCCATGGTTAGGCAACAGCTCCACGACTTCATTACACATTACAGAACAGACTCAATAGCCGAAGACGACGGAAAAATTAGCCGTTGACAGCTGTGTGGGCTCGTTCGCCGGCCGCCGGAGATCAGTGACACGGCAGCACGCTGGCCCGTCACCTCAGCGGACTCACCCCAGACGAGGCCGGAGATCAGTGACACGGCAGCACGCTGGCCCGTCACCTCAGCGGACTCACCCCAGACGAGGCTGTCCAGCCGCTTGCCCAGGAAGAACAGGCCAAGCCCGAACGCCAGGTTGGTGGCCATGAAGAGCAGCCTCAGCGGCCAGCTGAGTACCTTCATCACGCCGTACACCCAGAGCTCGGCCGTCAGCGCCATGTACATGGTCCTGCGGCACACAGACCCAGCACCCCATTACACCCCATACCCAGAGCTCGGCAGTCAGCGCCATGTACATGGTCCTGCAGCATCCAGACCCCATTACACCCTATACCCAGAGTTCAGCAGTCAGCGCCATGTACATGGTCCTGCGACATCCAGACCCCATTACACCCTATACCCAGAGCTCAGTATCAGAGCCATGTACATGGTCCTGCGGCATCCAGACCCCATTACACCCCATACCCAGAGCCCAGTATCAGAGCCATGTACATGGTCCTGCGGCATCCAGACCCCATTACACCCTGTACCTAGAGCACAGCAGTCAGTGCCACGTACATGGTCCTGCAGGATCCAGACCCCATTACACCCTGTACCTAGAACACAGTAGTCAGCGCCAAGTACATGGTCCTGAGGTGTCCAGCTGTCGACCGTAAAACAGTGACTGATTCAGCCGCCGGGTTTGGCGGACAGGGAGAGGGGCCGCTTATAAAGGCAGAATTAGCCAAGCGCAGTGACACCGTAGTACACTTTGCCGAGCCACGGGAAGGTGGTCACCGACTTTTAAATGGTGCAGGACATTTTCTGATCAAACTTTTCTTCGTCACTGGGCCAACTTTTGGCCATTTCTTGCGAAATCTTCGAGTAAAACGAGTCATTGCCATAGTTTCCAAACCCTGACAACAGGTGAACTGTTAATGCGCTTCTAGGGCCGTCTGCTCATTTCATGATTCTTTTATTTAGTCGTCCGTAATTTACCGCCCATTTTCGGGCCGGCCCAAACGTTATTACGACCACAAGTTGGGCTAAAGAGATGGGTCATGTCAGGAGCCATCGCAAAAGACTTTTGCCGTTGCCGTTGATTGCCGCTGCGTCTAGGCAAAGGAAAAGCGCTGTAAACACCAGGTCTGAGTCATTGTTCACTCACTGGCAACGGTTCCACGTGTTCAGATGAGGAAGACCCATAACCAGTATGTCGTTTCTTTTCATGCAGCACCATAGGGATGTATTTTCAATGTATTCCGAGATGGAACTTTCCCGCTCACGCCGTCCCGAACTTTAGAAGTCCGGGATTATTGTATTAGCCGTCCTAGTAGCCGCGCTGCCGCTTAGAAGAAAAGCGCTCTGAACTGCGAGTCGTGTTTTGAATATCACCATTCCTCAAGATAGCTAATACCGGGGTTCCACTCGGGCAAAATAGTCAGTTGGGAAACGAGGTGGTCATCAGCCAGCATGTTAACGGAAAATTTAGGAGCGACAAAAACATTCTGTTTTAGCGGAATGTCTTGTCCTTTTCATCGGCAGATGAACAGAGAAAGCGGGAGGTGGGTGAGCGAAATATCAATGCGGCATACTGACTGAGGATCCCGGATAACCGGTCACCCACCAATATTATACGCGCGCAATGGCTGTGAGAAGTTCGCGGCGATGAAAGATGGCTACCGAGAGGCGGCAAGAGCCTAGGACGAAACTGAGCGGCTCGGTCAGCTAACAGGCAAAACGAAACGGTTACCGTCACAGTACCACACGGCCGCCAGCGGCGCCGTCAGAGCACCAGGCGACCGGAAGCGGTGCTGTCACAACACCAGGCGGCCGCCAGCAGCGCCGTCACAACACCAGGCGGCCGCCACAGCGCCGTCACAACACAATGCAGCCACGAGTGGCCACATTTGTCAGGCAAAAGGTAACGCCTCCACAGGGCCACCTAGCATCTCGAGACAAACCACTAAATATCTAGGGCTATTTAGCGGGGCTATTTATCAGAGTGCACACACATGAACTTTGTTCAGTCACCGGTGTGCGTGCCCTCATCTTCTCTCCATTCGCTCCGTCCAGGTTGACAGTCACAAAAAAAAATAATCTCACTGAGTGTGTCATGCAAAAAAACATGTCGCATGGCACAAGACCTTTGGCCGTTCATCGTTTTTTTTCTATAATCGCCCTCTGACTCTCTCAACAGGACTTACACATACGAGAAACAAGATTCGGGAGCACCAGTTCTAGCAAACTGATCAGACCACATGGCAACAGGTATGTCCAACTGGCCCTATCAGGGGGCATCAGTTCTGTTACCCTCACTGGCCCAGGGAGCACCAGCTATGTCCAGCTGATCAGACCAGGGAGCACCAGTGCTGGCACACTAACCAGACCAGGTAGGCGACGAGGAAGACGGTGAGGAGCGTCACCGAGAGCCAGTCGCTGGCGTACTGGTGGCGCACCGTGACCAGCTCCAGCATGGCCAGCAGGATCGGCATCGTGTGCACGCCCTGGTTCAGCCACCACGGGTAGAACAGGTCCATCACGGGCGGGAACACCAGGTCGCGGTGGATGGCGTACATCGCCCAGAACAGGATGCAGACCACCTGGAGTCGAACAGCGCAGGATACATGCTACAGTCACTGTGTCCGACGGCAACGGGCTGCTACTCTAAGCACAGTTGGAGCTTTGTGTTGCATTCAGCGTGACCGTGACCGTGGTTTTCGCTCCACCGACGTAACAAAGCTAGACTGACGATAGGCATGGACAATAATCGGTGACAATCAGACGTATCAATAACAGACGACAGAAACTCCTGGTCCCAGTCGCAAATGACAGGAAATCGAGCACCGTCCCAGCTGCTTTGGCACATTTCTTGGTGGTCGTTGGCTTGTATGTCGTAAAGTGAGGCTTGTGGTCATTAGAAAAGCCAGGTTAAGCACACGTTTCGGCCATGGGCCCTCTTCAGTGGTTATCAGTGTTGCCGACGCAATGAAGAGGACTCATGGCCAAAACGGCTGCTTACTCCCCGGCTCTTCTAGGTACCACAAGCCAAACTTTATGGCACACAGGCCAACAACCACCAAGAAGATCTCCATGAATGCCGTGTACCATCATCCAGCGACGGCAACGCTGGGCGGCGCGACGGGACAGTGCAAGCGGCACGGCTGGTTGGTTGGTTGGTTGGTTATTGGGGCTTAGGGGCGCACCGACTGCAAGGTCATTCGGCGCGGCACGGCGACTCGGACAGGGACAGAGCGGCCATTGAACTGACCATGGACACGGGCAGCGCCAGCGCCGTGAAGAACGTGTCTCTCAGCTCCTGCAGCCGAGACATATCGCGACGCACGAACGTGCTGCTGCCGCACAGGTCGTTCAGCATGGCGATCACGTAGTAGACGAGCTGCACGGTCTGCGGCAGACGCCAGCGCCGGTGGACGTGACCGGCGTACGCACCTGCTTCAACTGCCTCACAGCAATGCGATCGAAATTAAGCGGGATAAACCAAGTCAAAAAGGTTCCTACGTTATTAATGGAAATAGTCATGTCAATCAATTTCAACTTCTGTCAGCGTTCACAACACGCCAAAAAGCATATGCAGACAATGTGTGGAAAAAGAACACAGACAGCAAAAACTTACCAGACCCCAAACAGTGAGAAACTTCCAACGGCCACCCCAAGGACACTGAACATTGAAAAGCTCTTTGACGAATGCGTTGTCTTGCAGCGGATGAAGGCTCTCTGCGAGATGGTACTCCTCATAGTAGGTACAGCCCCCAAACACAGCCACAGCAACCAAATGAAGGAGGCAGGAAAATGCCATGCTGAAAAACCATTGGCAGTTACACAAGTCTTATGCAGTTCGAAGCAACGCCGTATTGCTCAGTTATCAAACAAAACACTTGGACTTTGATTAGGTTTACCAGTTTGTGTTTCATGCAGTCAGTGCAAACACAGCAAACATATCAGCCATCACACAGCCAACATCCAACAAGCAAATTAGGACATTACCTCGAAAGTGCGTGAAACACGAGTGAAGCAACCAAATGACAGACACTTATACCTCAGGTGTATTTAAAGGGTCAGAACACCATGTCTCCCATTTGGATGACCTGGAAAGCCAAAAAGGCAATGAAATGCTTGCTGGATGCCATTTTAGGAATCAACCTGGCTAGGCCTTTTACTTACACAACAGTGGGCGATTTCATGGGCCCTCAGATTATCCCCAGGGGAACATTTGGCCCATCAAAATGACTTAACCTGTTACCACGTTTCTCGGAAACCAGAAAGCCATTCCACTGTCAGCCAAAAAGGCAAATCCTACATCCGTTATTTTTCTTAACAACCGGCCTAATCATGACTCAGTGCTGATGAAAGTTCGGAGGATGCCATCTCAACTGATGCGGCCCTTTTCGAAAAAAGACTCGGTCAAAATTGGACCACAAATAAGGGTGCTTACCACAGACACTCAATGATAAAAAGACAACATCCCACCCCAGACCGAATGTACAGATGTATGACACCATTCATTACACCAAACTACGCTCCGCCCATTACCAGAGACGGTCTGACCGGGCGTCAGTTCATTCCTGTCGGAGTTGTCAGATGGGGAGCGTGACTCGTTAAAACATGCCCACGCCCCCACGATACCGAAACAGCTGATGGAGCCGAACACCAGCAATGCTGCCGAGAAACACGAATGACTTTGAAAGTATGGATACAGAGGATGGGTCGTAAACAATCAGACAGTAGGGAAGGATGTGCTGGCATTCTGCACGGATACTCGGAAGTTCAAATCACCGCCCCTCCGCCTCCATAATTTCCTGTTTTACTTCGGGCAAACGATGTCAGGCCTTACTCCTTCCTTGCCCTCAAATTGTGGGAGGACGGCGCCGTTTTGTACAGAGTGCGGCTGCTGACCTGACCTACCTTTAGTTCCAAATCCATGCTCCCGTTTCAGTTCAAGAGACTCAAGCGCCGCTTAATGACCCTACACCGTTGACGTTTCCTCCGCTGTGCGCTTTCTGCCCCCCTCCTTCCGTTTCTAACGCGCTTTTTAGTCGTTTTGATCACCGTGGCGTGCGCATGGGAATGTGCGAGCGCGCGCGCTTGTTTGTGCGCATGTCACTTTCCCTGACACTAGTGCGCCATAACGACACGGCGCAGTAAAAGTTACGATATCTTGTATATGGAATGCCCGAAACACGTAAATACCAATCCAAATGCATAGCTTTCACGCCGACCTGTTCTAATGCGTTCCTCCGATCAGGGGTGCACCCATCTGAACAAAGCTAGATGTTGAAAACCCTTCTTGGTTGTGCCCATGCCAGCCTATGACAGCCCATGCCACCAGCAAACAAACGTGTCAGCTTCGCGTCAAACCAGCCCGGCCGGCCTCTGGTATGACGCCGTCGAAGGTCTGAAAATATTTATTCCAGGATTCCTAGTGGCATGAATTTTTAACACATCGTCTCTTGTGGAGGGCACCTTTAGTCTGCATTTAATTTTTGCCAAATCTTTTCCAAAATTCCATCTTTAAACTAAAATGGCTGGAAGCAAAGTTTCACTAATGGGGTGCCAAAATTGCTGAAATTGGGAACAAAATAACAGAGAGCACATGGTTAAAAGCTTACAGTGTGAAGACCTTCAGTCCATATCTCTGCCTCTTGCATGTGGAGCCTGACTGTCAAGAAAAGCAAATGAAGATTTTTACTGAGGAACCTCATGTACTGAAATCGTACCTAACCCTCGCACTGGTGGACGCCCCAGCCGCCTTTGCATAAATGGCACTGGTTGAGAGCGGGGGATGGGAGCCGAAAATCTACTCTTTATTTTAATCTGCTGATCGAAATTGCATGACATTCAGCACTCGTCACACTGTTATCTTAACTGACCAGCCTGACATTCTGTAGACAGCACTTGGAACAAAGTTTGCATTATTGAGGTTAACATTTTAACCCCTCAGTGCCCGTGTGCGACCAGAGCGTCACGTGGTAAAACGGCCGGACGTCGCCAGCATCCGCCTGCGTTTGCGGGGCCTCTGAGCCACATATCACTACAAAAAAAAGCCAAATTTTTGTCTTAAATGCCTTGATTTTGGTGCCATGAAATGTGCAATGAAACAGTGACTGATTATGCCTGAGATGATGGCAGGTTCTCCAGTTTATGCACAATAAAATTTCTATGTTTTACCAGTGATGATGCACACATCTTACCTTTGGTTTTATATGTATTTTATTGGTGAACCTCTGGTAGCAAACATTAAAACCTAACATTCCTCCATTCTTTATTTCATTACCAACAGAATGGTGCGTGGTTTTGTGTTATGTCATGTGTGGCTGCAATCAGGCCATAGCCTGACTGTACAGTAATAAATGTGGCCTACAGTGCACAAGGGCCACTTAAGATGCACATGGCATCACAAATGCTTAACAGAACAGGGCTACCTTTAGCCAGCCCTGTGTTATGTCAGGTGTTACTGCAGTCAGGTCATAGTCTGAATGCAAAGAGAGGTAAGTGTGGGCTTCAATGCACAAGAGCCATGAGACTGTATGCCAATGTCTTGTGGACCTGGGTACCCTTTCAAAGAAACCCTGTTGTTCTTCCTTGCATATCTCCTTTGGTATACTCTGTGTACTGCACTATGCCCAAACTCCAAGACACATCAAAGATGCAAACTGTGTGTTCATTTATGTACCAATAATCAGCACTGTGCCAGTGACATCTCATGACAGCCTGCAGTGTGCCTGTCTGGTGAGGAGGCTTCTGTTCTGGAAAGGACCATGGGTATTCCATCCAACAATGTCCTTTAACCTCAAAAGCTGGTTGAAATCCAGGTAAAGAACAACTAACATACACAGGTGTCTACCTGCACAGCAGTCCATTTGGTCAACAAAATCTGAGGGTAGTCTGGCAACTGCAAAGATGGACACATCTTTTTGTGGCTTATATGGCACTTATACCAAAGTGGAGTCAACATATATAAGCCTTCTCCTCCTCAAACCAGCAAGGAGACAAAATGCATTCCTTTGGCTATGCTGAGAAAAACCTGCAAGGCATTTTCCAGTGGCAACAGACGTAGTATGTAAACAAAAGTTTTTTAAGGGAACATGGTAAAGTAGCTAGAGTACGAAGGCGGGGCAATATCATACTTCACACCATCTTCACACTTTTAACGTTGCGTCACTTACGTACGTTTACGTGCCGTGCGTTATGCACCTTAAAGAATCGGAGTTATCCTGCACCCTGAGTTGAATCCAATTCATTAACGACAGAGCGCTGACGAACCAAGCCGATCTTAAATGGGCGGATGGACGCCGCCCGCCCGAAAGCCAACCACCGAGTGACAAACCAATGTCAACAGTCCAAAGCAGAAGCGCAGCAGCAGCTGAAGACTGCGCGCCGTTTGTCTCAAAAGCGCTGTTTATGCATTTATCTAGAGCTCTGAAAATACTAAAATATGCTAATAACAGTTTTGATTTAAAGAAAAAAATAAGGACCAAGAACTGTAACGCATATCAATGAACCGTATTCTAGGACCTCAAAATTATTTTTACCTTAGTTTTGCGTCGTTTTCTTGTCACGTGCACGTCCGCACCCAGGTGCAAAGATCGTGTTTGAGTAACCTTGGCAGAGATGGCCAACCACTTTTGCATCGGGCGCTGTTGTACGATTCGTCTTGTGCAGACTGCGTGATCGCTGCGGAGTGGTAGGCACAGCTTCAGAGTCAAATCCTTCTTCATTCTGGAGCATTTTGCGATTATGCACATCAACGTTAACTTGTTTCACTAGTAGAGTGAAATTTAAAACTAGTACAATTGAACAGTTGCTGAATGTGTCCCTTGCATGCTCAGAGACATTTTGCCTTTTCATGCATCTTGATATTGTGAAATATGCAAATTTATCTCACATTGTGGCTGAATGTTGTTCCTTCAGTTTGCATTGCTCCAGTATTGTTGAAGTTGCTACATCTTACATTTTGGCCCTGTTTGAGGACCTGCTTGTGGTTGTGCAAGCCCTGTGCTTGCAGCCAAACACAAACGCTGTTCGGGGAGGGTTGCAAGCACATAAAATTCACAACGCAATATTTTACTTTACATCTTTAGTTTACAATGCGAATTTACAACATTTTACATCACATGGAGTATTTCACATATGCAAACTAACAACCCACGACTCTAAACACCGTTATGCTGTCTGGCCTGCCTGGCTTGCAGTGGCTTGCAATGGGTTCACCTGTTTTAGTGCAAGCAGCCAAGCAGCTGCAAGCAAAGGCTTTGAGCTTGGCCATCTCTCATCTCAGCATTTGATGCATGCCCTGTTCAGGGGTAGTTGAGCAAGCTGTGTGCTTGCAGCCACACACAAATGCTGTTTGGGGAGGGTGGCAAGTATTCGCAAGCACATAGAGTTTACAACACAATGTTTTACTTTACATCTTTAGTTTACAATGCTCATTTACATTTTACATCACATAGAGTATTTCGCATACCCAAATGATAATGACCCACCACTCTGAACACAGTTATGCCATCTGGCCTGTCTGGCTTGTGGTGGGTTTACCTGTCGGTTGCTACGCAGATGATAACCCATGACTCTAAACACCATTATGCCGTCTGGCCTGCCTGGATTGCGGCTGCTGCTTGCTGTGGGTTTACCTGTTTCAGTGAAGCAGCGCAAGCAGCAGCAAGCAAAAGGCTTTGAGCTTGCTGCCTTTCTCGTCTCAACGTGTGAATTTCATTGGTGGATCCCTGGCGACAGGGTTGCACAAGCAGCCGCAAGCAGGACCTCGAACAGGGCCTTTAGGTTCTTTTGCAAGACAAGGGCTAAACAATTGACAATAATTGCAGACAACCTGATGTTCCCAGCCTATTTGACTGATTCCTTTCAAACCTTCACCATTTAATGAACACCAACAAGTTTCCCATCTTCCCAGGATCTTGTGAACTTAGTTCAGGTTGGAGGCTAACAAAAAATGTCTAAAAACATGGGTGGTGCCATTACTGAGGCCATTACTGTCATGCACACAACCCCATGCTCTAAGCCTATAGGGCCATTTGCCACCAAATCCTTGCCAGTTGATGTACCATAGACATCCTTCTTTTCTTTCCAAAAATGGGTGACCTCAGGCCAGGTCAGTCAACTCCAAAAGCAACAAAAACCACCATTTTTGGCCACAGAAAATCTCATGCTCCAAGCCTGTGTCATCCAGGCTGATTGCCACAAAACCTTCACCAGTTAATGCCTTTCTTTTCCAGGACTTGGTGACCCCAGGTCAGGTCAGTCAACCTAAAAAGTATCAAAAACCACCATTTTCTGCTACAGATAATCCCATGCTCTATGGTTATGGTATGGACTGTCATAGGCTTGGTTGATCATTCCCATAGGTGCAAAGCATGGGATTATCTGTAACTTGGATATGGCAGCACAAGAGCTTTTAGTGCCTTTTTGTTGACCTCTGACCTGACCTAGGGTTTTAAGGTTGTGGAAAGATGCAAAATTTCTTGGCCCATGTTGAGTGGTGAATGTTTAAAGGGAATCTGTGTAATAGGCTCAGAATACTGGGTAGTCTGCAGCCAATTTTCATTTTGTTTGGAGCTTAATGACCTGACCAGAGGTCACCAAGTTCTGGAAAGAACAGGAAACCATCTATGGTACATCAGTCAGTAAAAGTTTGCTGGAGAAGGCTTGTGGTGATTGGTCTTGTAAACTTGGACCATGGCATTGTCTGCTGCCAAAAATTTGGGTTTTCTTTGTTTTGGTGTTGGTTAACCTGACTGTAGGCCACCAGGTTCTGGAAAAAAAGAGGAAATCTTGTATGTTGTGTGAACTGGTGAAAGTTTGGTGGTGATTGGTCCCTTAGCCCTTGAGCTGAAATTGTCTGCAGCTGAAAATAGTTTTTTCCTTATTTTGGGACTGATTGATTTTACCTGAGGTCATCACACTCTGGAAGGAGAAGGAAATGGCAAATGGTCGTCTGTTGTCTACAGCCTGGATATGGCAGCTCCTAGTTTTTCATAACTTTTTGTTGGCCTCTGACATGGCTTAAGGTCAAAAGGTTCTGGAAAGATGCAAGATTTGTTTGTCCAGATAAATTGGTGAAGGTGGGATTGGGAGCATGGGATTGCTTGCAGTCATTGTTAGTAGTCTAATCCTTTCCTTCTGCAGTTGTGATGTTGTGAAGGCAGTCTGCAAAGATGGATGTGAATCAGCCATGCTTCCTGGATGTTTTTCCCAGGTTACAGGCCACTGGATCAGATATGTCACAGGATGCTGCTTGTGATGTGTTTAAGCCAGATGGTGAGTGTGAAAGCTGCATATGTTTTGTTGTGTTTTCTCCCAGTGTTATTTTTACAAGGTATTTTGGTTACATATATCAATTCCATGTAAATGTGTGTCACATCTAATTAGGGCTCCAGTGGTGGCTCATGTTCAGACTGTTGTGGAATCTGCTGGAGGTGGTCAGAAGTTGAAATTTCCTTATGGCTGTCTCTTATGGATGCACAAAATTAATTTCATGTTCGATGTAGCAATTTGTGATTATGCAATTTCAAGCAGTCAGTGGCTGGCAAATATTAGCATGGGCCATGTGCTTAATTGGGTTACTTTTTGGGTCAGGGTCTGGTAATATGCACAAGTTGACATGGACTCTGAATCCGGTGTCATTCCAGTGCTGCAGAAATCAACACATTTGGGTTAAATTTGTTTTGGAAATCAACAAAAGTAAAAAATAAAACTTAAATGTGCTTTTGCAAACCTTGTAGGCAATGTTTGTTGCAGGGACAAGTAACACTCCTTGTCATTACTGTTATTTGTCACCGCCCATTTCAACCAGTGAGATTTCCAGCCATCATGTGGTGTCAGAGTCAAGTAGTGTACTTGCACAAGAACCAAAAGCTTCCAGCCCCCAGTGGCACACTGGCCAACTGTGCCATCTGCAAAGTGTCCCAATCGACAGACACAGAGCTGTGGACCAATACAATACAATACATATGGACTGCCTGTCACACAGTGGTGTGCAGCTAGTTGGCTGATTATTCGTTCACTGTAGAGCAGCATCCCGCACATAGGAAGGAAATATCACATGTCACATATGTTTTGTACACATCCGCAGGTGTGTATAAAATTTAACAGCTTGCACACTTGAAAACAGCAGTGCAGTGTCACAAAGATCTTGCGAAACGAACGCTGTTCGACTTTATCCAAATATGCTAACATCTTAAGTCAACCTTTTATCAAGTGATCTGGAAATCCGTGGAAGTGGTCGAGTAACACAATCCACATACGAATCATAATCTAAGTGGAGACACTGAATCAGGAAGTTTCCCTAACCCCTAAAGGCTGTTATCCTCTTAAGCCCAATGCCCAAGGACCTGTCCTAGAGATGTCATTGGGCAGAGTGCCCCGATAGCCGGGTTACAGCGCCGGACGCCGCCTGGCGGCCGCAGCGCCGGGACACAGCCCTTACCGCCTCGAGGCGGCCACACCGGCCGCGGCTATCACTGCCCCCTATCGGTGGCGCCTGAAAATTGGGCTCTGGACCCGACGGAGCCGCTCACGGCTCACGGAACCTTGGCCTAATTACCCCGACACAGTGGCCCCGAGGAAGACCTATTGCGACAGATGGTCATGTTCGTGGTCTGAAACCTTGTGATTGGGAGTCTGGCACTGCACAACAAGATCCATTGAGGAGGAGAGCATCCTTTGAGGAGTCATAGAACTGTTCACAGCAGGACTGAGCCTTCTGCATTTTGCAGGAAGACAGAGTGTACCTTGATAGCTTGGTGGCAATGCGGGAATCCTAATGGCATGTTTGTGGGTTCAAATCTTGATGCCATCAGCTTTTGATTAGTGACGCATATGATAATAATCCATGGCAGTGGGTTCTCCTTGGGGCGATTGAATAACTTGGGTTCATCATGAGAAGACGGCTACAGATCCCAGTGGCCGAGACATGGCGAAAATTATTGACACTTTGTGGAACAACAAACTTAATGATATGACCCAAATCACCTCAAACTTTGATGCTCTGCTGCCCCCAGAACACCAGCACATCCGCTACAACCCGCTGAAGGGTGAGTGGGTGCTGGTCTCTCCCCACCGCTGCAAGCGGCCCTGGAGTGGCCAGGTGGAAAAGCCCGCTGAGGACGTGGTGCCGGCACACGATCCCAGTAACCCACTCTGTCCGGGTGTAACCCGACCCAACGGCCAGGTGGGCACTGCAGTTTCCATATACTGTAGCTAGTGAAAAGTTCTCACTGCCCGATGTTCGTGGCCTCATTGTCTGAAGGTCGAGAAAAATCGGTGGTTTTAGATTCCGGGTGGTGCAGGAGGTCGGAACGGTGGTCCGTGATATAAGCTCGAGTGGCGGATTGGTCGGTGCCGGTGAGCGTACTCCGCGCGTGGTGTGGACGGCCAGCCTGCTGACTGGGCTCAGATGCCCCTCTGCCTTGCGATGATCCGTCGGGCCCCGCCCCGCAGGTGAACCCCAACTACGAGTCGACGTACGTCTTCACCAATGACTTCCCGGCCCTGCTGGAGGATGCCCCACCCGTGCCCAAGTCGGACAACCCCCTGTTTCAGGTCAGGCCGGTGGCGGGCACCTGCAGTGTCTGCTGTTCTCCTCAGATGACCAGACTTGTCAGCTGTTCAGAATCAAATCAGAATTAATGCTGATCCACCTACTTTCATTAATCGTGACTAACTTTTTGCTGGAAATAAATGTAAGGCACTTTATTTACGAATGGTTGTTGGTGAACATTCGTATTCTTGTCCTTGACCCCAGACACCAACGTATTTACGTAATGGCTTTTTGTACGTCTTGGCATTCAATGGAGATTGACTTTGGACGTAGTGTTCTATGCCCATGTGTAGAAATGTCATGCGGTGTATAAACACTTTGTCGTTGTTCGCTAATGCCGTGTAGTAATCAGTAGCAGGCCTTGGAATAACAGGTCTGGGACTTGACTATTGTATTTATGAAAAAGTAAAAGTGTAGTTTTTCCTATTTTGCATGGAATTGAATCATGAGTGGAACGCAAATCGTGAATTTAATCGATTCCCCACAGTTAAAAATCGTTTTTGAATCATAATCGAATCGATCGCTGCTTGTCGATGTGGATCGGAATCGCTTTCTTGGACTGTGAATCAGATCAAACTGATTCCCAGTTTGCTGAATGGCTGACAGGTCTGCTGATGACGTCCATTGTGATGTCACATTGGAACCATTTGGCTGCTGTGAGGCTGTTGTAGCCTGCTAAATGATGTTATGTTGGCTCCTTTAAAGCAACTAGCCTGCCAAGGGGCGTCGTGTTGAGTGCGATGAGGCCCCTGCAGCCTGCTAAGTGATATTGTGTTTTGTCATCAGTGTGCTCCTGCGCTGGGCACCTGTCGTGTCATGTGCTTTCACCCGAGGTCGGACATCACGCTGCCGCTGATGACCCTGGACGAGGTCACTAAGGTCGTGGAAAGGTCAGTGACTGGCAGAAGCAGCCTCGAATGGTGGGTTCCAGGTGCATGTGATGTCCCCTGTCAGTGGTTATTGAAACTGTTCTTTTTCTGTGGATGCCGACGGCTAAGATATATCATCAAACGTGCACAACCAATATTGCAAGTATTATGAAGGCAATTTTGGGGTTGTCATGAACAGCAGTATGAATACAAAAGTTGTCTGCGTGGCTTGGTGGGCAAGAATCCAGACAACAGATTCCGGCGCGGTAGGCACCGGGTTCTAATCCCATAACGGGCACCTGTAGTTGTCCTGAAATTGAAAAGGTCAGCCGGCCACATGGGTGCGTGACATGCACTGGGTTCTAACCCCGTAACGGGCGCCCGTATTTGTTTCGAGACTGAAAAGGTCAGCCGGCCACGTGACAGCCGTGCCTGGGCATTGCCTGGCGCCGTGGGGATCCTTCAGCGCCGCCTGGCTCGATGCCTGGGCAGAATGGCCCCGTATCTGGGAACAGGTGGATGTCGGATCAGCGTCCGGCAACAGGCACGGCTAAGCTTGGACTCCGATCCGTGTGCCATCCAGTGCAGTATGTTCAGGCTGAATATGTAAGAAATGGAATTCAAATAAGTGAAACAATGCCGTGCAGCTTTGTCACAGACAAAGACGTTCAGGCCACTGACCACTCTGTTGTGTGTGTGTCTGCATTAGGGGTTTTTGACTCGTCACCAGCATGTTTGAACTTTTGGTAGCTTTATGGACGTCTCTGTGTTCCGTACATGGGCGCTCTGTATTTGTTTTGGCCTGCCTGCAACGTCTGACCGTGCCGTCTTGACCGCTGCTTCAGGTGGGTGGCCGAGACCATAGAACTGGGCCTGAAGTACCGCTGGGTGCAGGTGTTCGAGAACAAGGGCGCCGTCATGGGCTGCAGCAACCCGCACCCGCACTGCCAGATCTGGGCCTCGTCCTTCATGCCGAACGAGGCGCGCGTCAAGGACCACTACCAGCGGCAGTACATGGCCAAGTACAAGCGGCCGCTGCTGCTTGACTACCTCGAGCAGGAGCTCGAGAACAAGGTGAGCGGACGGCTGGGACGGGGGAGGGGCATATAGGAATGGTGGGTCCTGGCACTGGCTTTGGAGTTCTGCGCTCATCGAATAGCAAGTTTCCCGGCACTCGTTTGCGCATCGGCGGCGTGAGGTTTGTAAAAGTGGCTGACGTTTCAGAAAGACGGGAGGTTAGGGCTCTTTCTGCTTTGTGCTGACACAGACATTGGTGGTGAAAAGTTTGCTATTTTTCGTTTTCCTCTGATCTGGTTGCTGTCGAATTGGAACTCGTTGTGCCACCGTGGGGAGGGTGTCTGTAACGTCGTCCGCCGTCGCTCGGCCTCTGCACGTGACACTGCTGTGCTCGGTGTTGTCGAGATTGAGCTCCCTGTATCAGGGGGGTCTCTGTGACGCCGTCCGCCGTAGCTCGGCCTCTGCACGTGACACTGCTGTGCCCGGTGTTGTCGAGATGGGGCTCCCTGTATCAGGGGGGTCTCTGTGACGCTGTCCGCCGTCGCTCGGCCTCTGCACTTGACGCTGCTGTGCCCGGTGTTGTCGAGATGGGGCTCCCTGTATCAGGGGGTCTCTGTGACGCCGTCCGCCGTCGCTCGGCCTCTGCACGTGACACTGCTGTGCCCGGTGTCCGCCAGGAGCGGGTGGTGTGTCAGAACGCGGCGTTCGTGGCGCTGGTGCCTTACTGGGCCGTCTGGCCGTACGAGCTGCTGGTGCTGCCGCGCCGCCACGTGCTGCGCATGCCCGACCTGACTAGCGACGAACGCCGACACCTGGCCGACATCATACGTCAGGTCACCACCCGCTACGACAACCTCTTCCACTGCAACTTCCCCTACTCCATGGGCTGGCACGGTGAGTTTGGCGTGTAGCGGCCGCTTTGGCCACGTCACTGGTGGGCCGATTAATTTTTGCAATGGGTCTGCAACTGCGGCTGGAGAGAAGAATGCCCAGATTTCGGTACCAGAGCTGGTGCGGATGTTGGACTGAGAGGTGAGAAAATATCAGCTGGTCAAGGAGTGGCCTTCCCGAAAATAAAAGCGGAGCGCCAAAGTGCTGCAGCGCAACGCGACTGACGGCTTAAGCGAAGATTATTCCCTATCGTAGGACATTTCGTTGGCTTCCTATAAAACTCAGCAACGTGCTAAATTAACGCGAGTCACAGCAAGGCAGTCAAAGTGCTTTCGTCAATTATTTTGGCAGTGGTGAATAGATGCACTATGCCAGGAAAATATTCGCACGAATGATGTAATCTTTTGATGCTATCGGCTTCTGCCAGACGATTTTCTGGCGATGTCTGGGACCGTACCATTTGAAATGGCTCCATTTCCAGTTACTTAGACTGTAAAGCGCACACTGGTTCATGTACTCATATGTAACGACTGACTTTATGGCGAAAGTTAAACGTGCCATGAAGGATGAGGCACGACCATGTGGTGTAGTGGTGCGGGCCTCTACGGTCCACTTACCAGCGAACCCAGCGGTACAGTACTGGGCGCCCCTACTACTTCTCGTACTCGCCTTGATGGGCGGGTGATACGAGCGCTGTCTCAGCTGAGTTGTACCGATCACGGCACGTCGGGTCTGGGGTTCACGAATGTCCGGCGTAGTTCAGGGGCACGCCATTTAAGTCGTTAATACGTGAATCGGAAATGGCGGAAACGTGAACTTAGCAAAGTACGAGGTTGTATAGCTGGTAGGGTGACGGTTGTGCCATCTTTGAGGGATGTAACTACTAGCGTGTAACGTTTGGAAAGAAATGACCTAAAATTTACCCATTATTATTAATCTCAGGGACCTAAGTGCGCGTATGTGTGAGTTTATTTTCCTTCTTTCCCTGTCGACTTTTTTCTAATTAACAGCCACCGTATGCCGTAAGTATGTGAGAGGGCAGATCCGGTTTCATAGTGACGACGTCTTAAAATCCGGGCACCTCGCTCGAACTCGATGGCCCATCCTAGTCCATGAGCCTGTCCGCGCTGGTCTGACTACTGGCGTCCATATTCTGGCCCCGTGCCGTCTGCCTGTGCGGTCTCCGGCTGACCAGGCAGCCTTGCGTGGCCGGCCTCCGCCGTCCCCTTTCAATCCCTGCCTATGACTCAGTCGCTGTGGTGGCCGCGCAGTGCCGCTGTGGTGGCCGCACAGTGCCCTCCCTGCCTCCCCCGTAACACGTGTGCCGTCTGTTGCCGATATCGGGCCGTCGGCGGCGTGCAAACTGGCGGCTTTGTTCGGCACGGGTCCGTGTTGACGGCTGTCGCGGCCGACGCCGCTCGATCGGGCCGCGCCTTTGTGCGGCCGACGGCAGCGGCGCCACCTCATCAGGCGCGGCCGCTCCGTCCGTCAGTCCGGCCCCGTGTTGACCGCTGTCGGCGTACCCCCTCCCCTCTGCTCGCCCCCTCCGCCGCCTGCCCGCCGGACGGACGGGGAACGGTCCGGCGGGACGGACCGGCACGGACGGCCCCCAGGGATGAGGGCTGCGGTATCTGATCCCGCTCGGCCAGGAGTGTGTCGCCCAGTCACGCCATACAGGTCGGGGCGTTGACTTCAGCACGTACGGACGCAACTCATCAGAACGCTGGCATAACGCACGGTGGGATGTGGTCCTACCATGCACAATAAGCTCAAGCCAGGATCCGTTGTTTTTCCCCTCTTGTCAGCTGGTAACATATTGCTGCCGCAGTCAGTGGCTACGATGTCGCTTTGTTTGCGGACACGGTGTATTCGATAGTGACACTTCTTTGTGTCTCCATTGCAATCGCTACCGTCGTAATGGCTGGCTAATCTCGAATGTCATGTTGGATGCATACTGTAATCTTGGTAAGTTCATAACGCGCGGCATGCCACATTGGTGCTCGGATATTCACAGGCGTGTTCATGTTTGTCCGACCAGTCACATGGGCAGCGCCGTTGTCGCGGATGCTACACGGTGTAGATACGATATTGGTGCCCCCTGGTTTGTCCCGGAGTCCGTTGGTTAGCAAACACGAACATATGGCGATTAACAAAGTCTGTCGTGGATGCAATGGACAATAAGAGCACCTATAATGTCATTTAAGAAGCGTGTCCAAGCCAAGGTTGGAGAAAAGTGTACCACGTTCTGCTCTGTACCTATGCATACCATTTTCACTAACAGGTTGCGATTTGGAACCTGTTTTAACCGGCCTAAAGTGGCATAATGTGGCGGAAATGATTTGGGCATACTAAATGTTTCTGGTGCATTAAAAATGGCCTTCTGTTGTGAAAAACAAAATTAAGAAAGTGGAACATTTTAGTGCAAAACTCACCACATCAAACGTGAGTTGCGCTGTTGCAGGCAACATGCTTAAATTTCTCTCAGCCTGTTAATGAAAATGTTATGCAGAGAAACTGGGAAGTGCAGGGTACAACCACGAACTAATGTGCAGGGAGTAGACAGACAGAAGTGTGAGTGTATGACTAAACTTTAGCCTTAACCTTTCATAATTTTTTCTTTTAACTTCGAAAATACGTTGGAACACAGAAGTTACCAAACACCAGGCAATCGCTGGCTGTCGGAGATAATGACCGTGTTGTGAAAAAGGTCTTCATTTCTTGTCGCACTGACTGGGATATGACGAGCCGTATAACTAGGACTTTTAAGAATGTAGTTATTAGTATGGTTTGGAACAATTTGCATTTTGCTCTGATTTATGAGCAATTACATTATGTTCCATACATATGATTGCATGATGCATAGATTCCATACGCATGAACAATCTGCTGGTCCTCTACCTGAATGAAAATTAAATACTGTGCTAGTAGAATAAAAATGTTTGTTATTGTTGTTCATATGGACATTTTTTGCCACATTCAGATAAGTGATTGCACATGTGACCCCGAGACACCTTTTTCTGCGGTGCTGTTCAACGAATGAATCGAAACACGTTATTTCTGGGTACTTCAGTTTAATTTGCCGCCATTTGTATTTACCAGTTTTCTGAGTAAGGCCACATTTTCCACATTGCGCATGTTAACTTTTATCAGTGGTTATTACGTCATCATTTGCCCTTGGAAACATAAAAGTTTTTGTGTTATTAAGTTTACGGTAAAGTATTTCCCGACATTTGTTGCCGTATTTTGTCACCCCAGTTTCTAGCCGGCCGGTTTTAACCGGTCAAAACCGGTGGCAGATAATTATAATTTTAGCCGGCTGCTGCCAGTCCTGGTAGGAAGCAAGCTGAGAGCATGCATCAGGGTGAACATTGAGGTGGATTATACTGAACAATTCGATGTGATCTAAAGATCGAACTGCGGGAAGTGAATATGTACATGATAGTTAGGTTGGGAGAGGTGTGATGCGGATGATGGAATGGTGCGGAAATATGGTTTATAAATTTCGGCGTTTCTTTCAAACTGGATGAGGCCCTCGTGCTAGGAACCTCGCATTCTCCTGTTACACGGAACGGGTGTGTTAAGTGTTTGGCTAAAATTGTTCAAGTTCTCGTCAAAATGGATTTATGTGCTATCTGAACATGGCAAAGCATGGCGTGTTATAATCTTGGATTTTATATGAGGCTGATGAATAAAGCTTGCTGGGATTGAAACAATGTGTGTGTTTTCTCACGATGAGTGTTGTGTATTTCTGATGGAGTACCTTTTAAATTCATTTTTTCCCAGTATGAAATCCGGAGTACAAATTTGTTCAGGCCTGAATTCTCTAGTAAATGGAAAAAACAACAATTGTCCGAGGATCCTGGGTGCATTATACGGTCCTCCCCCCTCGCCTCCCCCGATTGCGTTTATTTTGTTACTTGGGAAACGTGAGCACCTTTCAGTGGCGGTTGCCCTTTTCGTCGCGTTTCTCACGTGTCCCCGGTGCTGGTGGGGCTCGTGCCGCCGTGGCGCCGCGGCCGGACACGGACCGGAGCCCGCCCTCTTCCTCTCGCTCGTCACTGACCGGAGCTCGCCCGGCAGGAGCGCCCACGGGCGACTCCATGGCGGAGGACTGCCAGCACTGGGTGTTTCACGGCATCTACCTGCCGCCGCTGCTGCGCTCCGCCACCGTCAAAAAGTTCATGGTCGGGTGAGTGGCTGCGCGCTCAATAGCGGTGACGTCACCGGCGCGCGACGTCATCAGGCGGCCGCGAAACTGAAATTGTTGCTGGCGGGTAGGCGGAGTCGGACGGAGAGTTTTGATGGAGTCGCGCCCGCGGCTATTATGACGGTCGTTTGCCGGGACTCCGTTCCTTCCATCAGAGTACGAGCGTAGCTGACGGTTAAAGGGTAGACGTGTTTCCGAGAGCAACGCTGGAAAATGGACGGAACGGTCCGTAAAGATCCGTAGCCTGACCTTGGATGTCAGGATCGACGGGAGTCCCCTATTCTCGTCCGGTCGATGTGTACGTAACGTGGTAGATGATGAGGAACATTGCTGTCATTTCATTAGCGATGTGGCTGTGGTGTTTTCCGGTATTTCCAGTGATTGCGAAGCACCTGGGCCGTACGTTATACGGATAATTGGATAATGAGTATTTTCCTGGTAAGGAGACTGATTGATCCAGACTGTGTTATCGTTACGGTCTGGCGCTGCCCGTGTGTACGAGCCGCTGTGGTCCGTCCCCTGCTGTCTCTACCAGGTTTGAGATGATGTGGCTCTGCCCGCTGTGTACGGGCCGCTGTGGTCCGTCCCCTGCTGTCTCTGCCAGGTTTGAGATGATGTGGCGCTGTCCGCTGTGTACGGGCCGCTGTGATCCGTTCCCTGTCGTCTCTTGCCAGGTACGAGATGCTGTGGCGCTGTCCGCTGTGATCCATTCCCTGTCGTCTCTTGCCAGGTACGAGATGCTGTGGCGCTGTCCGCTCTGATCCGTTCCCTGTCGTCTCTGCCAGGTACGAGATGCTGTGGCGCTGTCCGCTGTGATCCGTCCCCTGTCGTTGCCAGGTACGAGATGCTGTGGCGCTGTCCGCTGTGATCCGTTCCCTGTCGTTGCTAGGTACGAGATGCTGTGGCGCTGTCCGCTGTGATCCGTTCCCTGTCGTCTCTGCCAGGTACGAGATGCTGTGGCGCTGTCCGCTGTGATCCGTTCCCTGTCGTTGCCAGGTACGAGATGCTGTGGCGCTGTCCGCTGTGATCCGTTCCCTGTCGTCTCTTGCCAGGTACGAGATGCTGTGGCGCTGTCCGCTGTGATCCGTTCCCTGTCGTCTCTTGCCAGGTACGAGATGCTGTGGCGCTGTTCGCTGTGTACGGGCCGCTGTGATCCGTTCCCTGTCGTTGCCAGGTACGAGATGCTGGCGCAGGCCCAGCGTGACCTGACGGCGGAGCAGGCGGCCGAAAAGCTGAGAGCTTGCTCCTCGGTCCACTACAAGACGCCGCCGCAGTAGCGGCCGCTGCCGGGCGGCGGCCGGCCGTGTAGAGCTCCCGTGGGGAGGCGCTCCGGGCTGGCGTATTGCCTTGTAGAGCTCCCGTGGGTCGAGTTCAGGGCTGGGGCGTGGCCGTGTAGAGCTCCGGTAGGGACGCGCTCCGGGCTGGTGTGGGATTAGGCGTGGACCGGGGAGACGGTAGAACGGCAGCGGCGTCCAGCGGCGCCGTGTTGTGTCCAACAGACCCCCCCCCACACAAAAAAAAAATCGGATACCTCTCGTCTTTTACTTCGCCTATCGATGCGCCTTCCTGTAAAAATTGCCGAAATGCGCAGTTTCATTGTGTATTTTGTTTCGTACCGCAGTGTTTTCTGCCATTGAGCAGGAAAGGCTGCGGCGTGACGCCCAAGCCTTCAGGGAAAGTCCGGCTCGTGGTGGGGCACCGCCTCGTCTCTGCTGTCTCCACGCACGAGTGATGCGATTAAGACGCGAAAATGTGAACAACCGAAAACCTTTGTCCGTCCTTGATTTTAGTTGTGCCACAGCCGAGCGTACCTGGCTGTGTGTTGATTTCTTCTATCTCTGCTAGTCACCAGGTACAATACCCTCAGGTGCGAGGCTAAGCACGGTAAGCTGCGATAGTGCTAGTCATGGGATCAAACAGTATTTTTAGCATCATGCCAGTATGGCATGTGTCATGAAAAGAGATGACAGTTTGAGCTCGTCAAGGGCTTAACTCCGTGTGATCGTTTTTGTAAAATTGGCTTTTACATCCTCTCGACATGCTTTCAAGCGAAGGCTAGTGCCCGTAATCAACACCGGTAAACGCTGCGAGCCTCTGCGTGACTGCTTCTGGCTGGAGTGGCAAAACTGGACTCAGCCTCCGTGTGTATTCTGTCATGTTCACTGTCGTAGTTTTAAACCCGGCTAACAGCCGCTGAATTTTACGTCATCGGATGGTTCCGTCTCCTAGACTAGTAGATCCATTTACCGAAGCAACCGCCACTTTCTTGGGGCGTTTTTGGTGTGTTAAGCCAGAAAAGTCAACGGGGACGCGTGATATTTGATTACCTGCAAATACTGTGAGGCGCAGACTCCAGGTTTATCTGCTGATGACAAGGTGGCCGAAACGCCACAGTTGTACTCCTGGGTGATGTTAGTCAGCGGACCATGATACTGCCGGGTGATTTTTATTCGCCTTTGAAAAGCTTGGTGATAATGCATCGATATAAGGCTCCTAAGACGGGTGAAATCAGGGATTCGGTTGTGTTGTAGATGTGTCTGGTGCTGGTCTGTGTGGGCTAATGATTGGGTCTGAACACATCTAGCATGACATCGCCTTTTTCCGTTACCACCTGAGGCCAACGACTAAGAGGTGAACTTGTGATTGGGACTGTTCAAACACAGAGCCCTCCATCCCCGCTGCCTCTGGCTGCTGCCACCGTATCACGAGGGCGGCCTGCGTGCACGGTTCCGGTTCGTGCGGCCGGCCGGTTAGCCCAGCTGGCCGTTCTCTGAAGGGCCGCGGTCGGCTGGTCAGTTACGGCCGGCGCCGGTACCGCGTCCCGTACCGACCCAAAACCACCACCGGAACCAGGGCGGAACCGGTACCGCAAGAGGAGCTGCAACCAGAGAGGAGCGTGGACCGCAGCAGGAACCGCAACCGTAACCTGTACCGCAACGGGAACCGTATCCAGCGTAACCGGCACCACGACAGGAAACGTAACCAGGACGGAACCGACACCGCGACAGGCCGTCACCAGGACTGTGACAGACCACCGGCTGCTGACCCTGGACTGTAACAGACCTGCTGCTGAGCATAGACTGTAAGAGACCACCAGCTGCTGAGCCAGGGGTGTAACAGACCACCCGTTGCTGAGCCTGGACTGTAACAGACCACTAGCTTCTGAAAAGGGATGGAAAAGATCACCATCCATCATCACCATCACCATCAGAAAAAAAAGAAAAGAGGGAAGGAAAAAGATCACCCGCTGACGAACCAAGGCCGTAACAGACCACCCACTGCTGAATCGGTAATTGAATCCTTGGTTAGGTGGTCACGATGACATATCATTCCATCTAACGCGAATCGCATGCTTCGTGTTATGTTCCACAAATGCTGAACGTGTCCCTCCGTTCCCGAAGACGCATCCCGTGACGAGGACGCCGGGTCAGAAACGGCTTTGTGGGAACCGAGGGAACTTCGGGCGGGAAATCCCTTATCTCCGGAAAATATGAAAATCTGGCTGCGTGCAAAATGCTTTTTTTTGGTAGAGAATGAATGGAACCTTTCCCAGGATTTGAGGGCTTGTTAATGGATTTTTTCGCGCCTACGTGTGTTTGATATGAAGTCTCGTAAAGACATCTGTTAACCCTATTCCCGGCAGGGGGAGGAGCTGAATCCGCCCCAATCCGCCCCCCCCCCTCGTGTTTTTTGTTTGCCAATTCCAGGCTTTTTAACGCAGCTTCACGAAACTTGGTGACTTTTCCTAGTTGTTATTTCTACGTGCCGTGACAAAATTTCAAAATTCTATTTTGCTCAGGGGCGGACCCAGGCAAAGTTTTTGGAAGGCACCTCATGTCATTTTTGGCTATGTTGAGGGTAAAATGAAAATGTCTGCCAAAAGCAGCGTTTTTTGAAGATAAAACTTAAAACGTTACATGAATGTGTAGCTAAATAGTTGGGCAATGTGCAGATATAATTCTGTTTATGTGAGGTCACTTTACAAGGTCAGGTCAAGGTCGAAAGTCAAAAGTTAGTTTTATTGCAATTATTTCTGCGCGTTTTTTCAAATGCCAAACCCAGAATATACATGGCGTAGAAAGGTGCCCTCTGCTTGTGTATCAAGTTTCAGCTTGATATCAGGTCGGGTCACGGAGCTATGACCTAAAATGTCAGTGCGCATACCCTACATCGCAGCAGCCTTAAAATGAAATTTTTGAAATAGAATGAATCCACATGATTGAAAACGCTTACAGATAATATTAAACGCACACTAGATCATTCCAAGTGACTCCAAGGCCACTGGAGGTCATTTAAGGTCAAAGGTCACAAGTTGATCTGAAGAACGTGTGACCATGACAGTTCCCCCTTTTTCATGTTCCTTGCACCGCCTATGCTAACGTTACACAAACAGTGTAATGCGATTTGTACTTCGTTAGCATAACATGACTAGCAGAAGCCAAAAAAGTGTTTTTGCCTTTTCTGTTCATTCATTTGTTGGAAAACTAACCCTCCTATTTTTGAAACCCTGTGAAGGCCCATGAATTTTCCCAAAATTTCAGATGTGTGTAGCAATGGTAAAAGTCCTATCCATAATCTCTCGATTCATGCCAGTTTCATCAAAATCGGTCCATTAACAACGGAGTTATAAGAAGTCCAAAAATACCCCTGATTTTGACATTTTTGCCCCCCTGTATCCACCCCTTTCAAAATTTTGAGAATTTTCTTTATAAAAATGTAGTTCACGTCATGGAAAATCGATTGCCGTTTGTTGCGATGAAATCGAATTTGTAGTTCTCGAGATCTCAGGGGGGCCGAATCCGCTCCCTCCCCCCTGCCGGGAATCGACCATACCGTCTAGCCCTCCGGGAATAGGGTTAAAGAATGCAACTTTCAGAGTTTGTTGTCCACCAGCGCAATTATCCTTAGGTGGCCTAAGGGCTCCAGTGTCGTATTTTCTTTAGCGCTGTCCCGCTACTCTAGACCACGATATTAACAGCGTTATCAGACAGAAGGAAAGGAACCATTATTCCCTCTGGAAACTCGTTACCTTCCACCGCCGTCAAACTAAACTCCATTGGCAAAATGAACTCAGCGAAGTAGGGCGTTCGTTTGTTCATAAACAGCGCAGCTCGGGCCCTTATTGCAAATACAGTTCTGAAGTACTCCAGAAAGGCTGTAAAATATCAGCCATGACCATCACCCCCCCCCCCCGCCGCGCATAGTCCTTGCCTGTTAGTTGGCCCCATTCGCAGTTTGTTTAACGCCTCGCATTTCCAGTCCGCTTGTTTCGAAGCCATGCGGTTCCCGGAACACCACCAGCTCGTTGCTGCATTCTCGGAAGTCCGCATTTCTCCGTACACAGTTCGCGGATCACGCCTACACCATTCAAAAATTTTGAGGGCGTCGATACTTCGCGGTAGACCCGGCAAACACGCATTCGGACTTGTGCCGATCTTTGGAATGTTCGGCCATATCGGATGCGGGGAAGTGTTTTAGGTTTTCCTTTGTCGCTTTTCAACATTCACCGAATAAAAAAGACAATAACTTCTGGAGTGAAAGTGTGGCTGTGGTTTGGCCAGGCTGCACTGGACGGTCTGAGCCGATTGAGTGGACGGCCTGCCCGAGCGGCAACCGACGGCCGTGCGCAATAAGAGTTTCCGACGTATATCAGGTGATGTGATTACTCGGTAATGTGGGGTTATGAGACGGCGCCGCGTACATTTGGAGCCCACTGTTGGCCGTCCAGTAGCCATGGCGATGGCCCGGTGACGTCAGAGGGTGTCCTCGGCGGCGGCCGGCGTCGCTGTCGCCCCAGTAGCGGATCCTGAAGCGGCGGTGGCCCGGGCGCCCGGGCCGGAAGTGGAGCCGCAGCCGTCGCGTGCCCCCGGGCGGTGTCTGGCGGCGGCGGGCCGTCCGAGGTGAGTCGATGGCGATATCTCGTCCGGTGGGCGGTGCCTGTCGTGCTGTCAATGCTGACACATGCACGTTTACAACGGGTGCAGGCTGTTTACAGGGACCACTCTCGTACTCGAATGACGTCAGTCTTAGCGGAGAACTAATGTGGCACTGTTGGCTCTTTGTCAAAGACTCACTGTCACTCCCGTCCAAAGGGCATTGTTTTCTGGTGCGGTTTCGTGGACTTCAATGGCAGTGAGTCGCATGTGCGACCGGTGTTTTTCACTTCGTTCATCCTTGGGTTGTTCATTATGGCTGTCTTGTGTTGTGAAACTTCAAGTAAAAACCGCAAGCGTCATGTCTGCAGTCATTCGAAATGGTTACTGTGGGGGTAAGGCATTTTTTCACTTTGATTTTATATTCCTACTGACATAAAGCTTACAGGGTGGAGTAATCCTTGACATAAATGAAACTGTGATAACCTGCAAAACTTTTTTTCTTTTTCTGTGCAAAACATGTGATGATATGTTATGGTTCTGGTTTGCGATATGAAAGAAGTATGGCAAACAGTGAAAATACCATGGCTCTAGGTAAATGCTTATAGGAAAATAGGATAAATGCGTATAAGATGAATGCATGCAGGAAAATAAACACTTATAGAAAACCTTTAAGAAAATTCGCCCTCCTTATGACATCTATAAGCCATTCGAAGCTTACCGGGTGTTAAAATGCTCGGCAAAACTGGAACTCGAATTACCGTCAGAACTGATCTTGATCTTGATCTCTCGGCGCAAAATGCCTGGTTTCTGCTACGAAAGCCATGATATTAGCATCTGCTGCGTGATATTAAGAGGCTCCACTCCATGCTGAAGACGCCTGGAAGACGTAAATATACCAGGGATCTGAGGCGACTATTGATATTCGATTTTTTCACTTCACATTTATTTCACACGCACACGCGTCGTCCGGATCACCCCAAGACACGACGAGCTGCATCTGACGCTGAGAACCGACAGCAGTCAGCGGTCTCCAGTCCCGGCAGCACTCTCCTCCTCTGGCCATTAGCGTGGGACCCGGTGTGGGAGTTGCGTGCCGACGAAGAGCACCATCACGTGCCGAGGCATCGTATCGCGATGCCGGCCGGGAAGAATGCCTCGGACGCTCCATACGCGGCTATCAGAAATCCATATCGGCTCTGCGAGCTCTCGACTTCCGGCGCTCCTGGCGCCGCTCAATCCTGAGGTCCGGAAATACCACGCAAATGCGTCGCCGGCCTTCCCAAACCATTGACCAGTGCCAGCCGGACTCGCAACAGAGCCCGGCGGGATCGGGGAACACATTCGCTTCATTTTTGTGGTTCTTCGCTGGTCCAGGCACGTAGCCAGCACTTTTATCGGGGGGGGAGGGGGCAAATGTCAGATTTTGTCATGCCACAGGCATATGACGAAATTTACTAAAAAGGCAGCAATTTTAGGCAATTTTTCTCGTATTTAATGCACAGAAAAACAAATAATGTTTGCTTTTGTAATATATATATGCATGTAAAATTACCATGTATCCAGTGTAGACCGTTTGGCTCAGGGGGGCCATGGCCCCCATGGCCCCACCCCCCTTGGCTACGTTCCTGCACTGGTCAGACGAGACTGACTGGTTCCCACGGTATGGACCAGCCTCGTGTGAACAAGAGAGTGTTGCGATTTTTTTTATTCAAGGTCCTGAGATATGTTGATTTCACGCAATATATATATATATATATATATATATATATATATGTGTGTGTGTGTGTGTATATGTTCTCATAATGAAACAGTATATTTTCTTCATGACATGTTCAATTGAAAATGACCGCATGTTTCACACTGTCTAGTTTTTAATGCATCTCCCAATTTACCTTGTCTTTTTTAGCAGTTGTCTACATTACATATCAGATGTACGAAATTATTCCTTTATTCGCAGGTTTACGTTTCGGAACACTCATCTTTGATCTCCAGAATGACAAACGACAAAATTGGCGCAGATAATCATTTGAGGATTATTGGCGGCGCACCAGGTTTACATGTTATACTCACCATCGTCAAGGAAAATAAATCAATGGAGGGAAAGGTTAACTCTTGTGTTCCACTTACAATAAGCAGTCCGAACACCAAAGAAACGATGGATTTGAAGTAGCTAACGCCCAGCTCCCAGGAACTCTAGGGTGGCAAAGAAAATTTAGTTGTCTTTTCAGAGCTGGCGAGTATGTCTGAATACACAAACTTTCCCATGTCTGAAGTCTCATGTCATAGCATGTGCGTAAGACGGTTGTATTGTCCGTCAGGACAAGAACTTGAGACCATAACGCGACAACAACTGATAGACAATGCGGCCATTCTTACGCACATGCTGTAACGCGAGACGACTTCAGATATGGGAATGTGTATATTCATGAACACTCGCCAGCTCTGTACAGCTAAATTTTTGTATCACCCTAGGTTTCCAGTGAGCAGGGCCCCGAACTGCATGAACACCGCGAGATGGCTACAATGCCTGGCGCGCTACTGTGCCGCCAACATGGGAGCACTGCGGCACAGCATGGCGAGTTTCGACCCCACGCAAAACGCAGTGCCGGACATTCAACAAGCGAAGCCCTGGACCGTGGTTATGCCTTGTGGTGTTTTGACCGGTGGTCAGTGAGAGGGACCAGGGCTGCAGTCCGAGGTATAAACACAAGACAAAAGTTCGGATGGCAGAGGCGGTGTGGGGGTCGTGCAGCAGAGGACAGAAGTCGCGCTCCGTTGAATCGACCGCCTGCTCCGCACTTTTCCGAACCGTACTCAAACTTCCAAGCTTTGCATGTGTGTGGTGTGATCCGTGTAATATTTAAAAACGAAAATCCCTTTTATGTATCAAATATTCTTTCAATTAGAAAAAATGCCAAAATGTGTGAAGCGAGCTGGTGACTTGTCTTACGGTCGGTCCACGGTCGTTATTTACTTGCTGCTGGCACCAGGCTGTAAAGACAAATACAATACAAATTACTTGACCTTATTGCGAGCTAAAATTCGGCTGGAGTCTTAAGCCATTTTATCAGTAAACTCACTTGAATGGAGATGTCACTGCCATTTCATGGTTGCAACAATATTCATCAATCCTAAATACTACATCCAGTGTAATCTCACGAAAACTACCGTAGTGTATATGGACTGATATACACCACGATCCTGGACGGCGGCCTCGACGATCGATACCGCGGTCGCCCACGACACTCCGATGGACCAGCAGCATCACGCGAGTTGAAATGATCGCCATGTTGACGGTCTGGCAGGCACGTGACGACCGGTGCTGGCTCAACGTGCGCGCCACCGCGCGCTCTGACAATCCCAGAATAGCCGGAGCGTGGCAACGGGGCGGCGGCCGCGGGAACCTCGCCTGATGTCCCCGATTAGGCGGACCTTCCTTCCTCGCTGCCACGGCTTCCCGCGCTGCGAGCGCAGCGGGTCAACAGCGCGGCCAGGCCACCTGCTGACGCCCTCCCCGTCTCCAGATTGGCCGGCTCCGACGGCTCCGACCGACAGTCCCAGCCGACCCGGCGCTGTTCCCGGCCGCCCTCGGCAGGCTCTTCGCAGACCGCCAGGACACGTGCTCGACGGCCTCCGGGCTCCGGTCCGGGCCTGGACGTCGAGGTAGGAACCGTCATGCTCGCTCACTCGGCGTCCGCACCGCTCGGGCGGCGGCGACCCTCCGTTTTGTCGGAGTTCTCCGGAACAGCAACTGTGTGGCCCCGGTGGTGGCCCTCCGTTTTGTTCTCCGGTACAGCGACTGCTTGGCTCCGGCGGCGACCCTCCGTTTTGTCGGAGTTCTCCGGAACAGCAACTGTGTGGCCCCGGTGGTGGCCCTCCGTTTTGTTCTCCGGAACAGCAACTGTCTGGCCCCGGCGGTGGCCCTCCGTTTTGTTCTCCGGTACAGCGACTGCTTGGCTCCGGCGGTGGCCCTCCGTTTTGTTCTCCGGTACAGCGACTGCTTGGCTCCGGCGGTGGCCCTCCGTTTTGTCGGTGTTCTCCGGGACACCGAGTAGCTGGCCGCGGGTTCAGCATCGTTCTCCCGGCGACGCACCTACCTTGGATGCCACGTGTCTCCGCTGAGGCCACTTGTATCTCACTATCGCAGCCTCCAAAAACAGACCAGACACACCCAGGGGCGGCAACAATTCTCTCACGCCTCCCGGACCCGCAAGCCCGCCGTTGTCGTGCACGCGCTCCTCTGCACGCCGGGACCGTCGTCACACCCGCTCATTATTCGGGCCTACGGAACGCACGGAACCCAGCCAAGGTTTCACGACATCCTAACGGTACCTCCCGGAGCAAGACGGTCGCTTCGCAGGCCACAGCGCCCAGAGCGATCGGCTCCGTCCGGACCGCCGGCCGCTCCGGCCGGCATCCACACCGGCGCTACACACGCGCCGAACAACAGGACGTGTGGGAGGCGTACTGGACCGTCAGCACGTCCCCGCATCGCCAAAACCCAACACGTCTGGAACGTTCATGCAGTGAGTGCATACGTACGCTCAGCATGCACATAATGAGTACATGTACCGCCCCAGAGGGCAAACTTAATCGACCGGGAGTGAGCGCCATTCCCCACTCCTCACACATGGCCGCAGCGCCCGCCTTAGGCGTGCTGATGCCTGCAAGGTGTTCCTGACGCGACAGCTGAAACACAATTTTGTCTGCCGAAAAAGGAGATCGTGAAACACAAACTACTACTACACAACTTACTTTTCGTCTGTTTTGCTGAGGTTTTTCAGTTGTGAGCTGCCTTTTCCTAGTGCCGGTACCCTAGTGTTAACTGTTGGAGTTAATGTGCGGCGTCAGGAGAGGGTCGATCTGAGGCGGCTTTCTGGGGACGGGGGCGCTTGTTTGGAGGGGCCTATCGGCAGGTGGCTGGCCCCGTTGAGCGCCGGCCGCGGCCGCGGTGCGCGGCGCTCCGCGGTGGGAAGCTGGCGGAGCCGTCCCTGACCCGGCCGCCCGCCGCCGGCCGCGGCCCGGTGCTGCCTGGAGACGGCACCGTGTTTAGGGTCCGATCGGACCCGGGGGAGGGGAGCCAATCAATGCCGCCGTGCGGCGCGTCCATTCAACGGCGGCGGCTATGATTAGCTGACAGAACCGCATGCACGGAAACGAGCTGCGTCCTGCCGCTCACGCACGCCTGTAAACATGCAGGTAAACTTGCCGGCGCCCTTGCACGCACGCCCCCTCCTCGCCGGTCGAGGCTGATTGGTGTTCAGCGGGCTCCGCCGGCCGGGGCAGGGGTGGGGGCGGGGGCGGGGTCGGCCGACAGTGCCGGCGGCCACCAGAGGTCGGCCGGCGGGCGGCGGCCGTCGGCCGGCGCAGTGTTGTGTTGCCGGGGCCGACCGCAGGTGGCGGAGCACCGCTGCGGGCGGGCCAACATCGCCGGCTGCAGCCGGTCAGGTCCGGGCCGGGGGTGCCTGTGTGGCGGCAGACGCAGGCGGTGCAGCGAGCAGCACGGCGCGGCCCGGCAGGTGAGGTCCGTCAGCGCCGACTCCGGTGTCGCTCTGACGTCAGTCCCGGAGCCGGCCGGGACACACAGAGACCCAGCGCCGATTGGAGAGGTGCGGCTTGGACTGGCGCTGGCCACTCTTCAAGTGGCCACTACGAGGCTGGCGTCGCCGCGGCCGTGAGGCGTGTAACGACGCCCGTACAGGGGTCACGTCAGCCGGCTGTAATGACGCCCGAAACCGAGCATGACGTCATATCCTGCGGACAGTTCGACGGCGCTGTAGCACCAGAGGCTGACTGGCAACGCTCAGCAATACACCGCAGATGTGACTGGCCGCTTCCAAAGTTCTTTGTGCACCCTAACCACTTGATTCAGCAGTTTTCCGTCAGTACTTAGCTGAGGACCGACGTAGTGGATTTTCTACCGCCCTTTATTTACATTGTTGTTTCTGAAGACATTAGGATCAAAGCTTAAGTCTGATAACGACTTAAAATACCTTGCGATCAAAGCCATAAATTGCCTCATTTTAATTAAAAATGCATTGCACTGGCTTTCATTCATCTTTGTTGCATTTTCTCCTTAATGTAACGACTCGTCTGAACGATTCTTTTTTTAGAAAAGGCTGCATTGGCCAAAAAACTGTGCCGAACTGTGTTTCCAATATGCCCGTTACCTCGAATGTCCCAGAAATATCAGTTCATCAAAACCGACATTAAAGACTGATAGAAATACTCCTTACACTATGCGGCCCTTGATGACAATTTGTGTTGCATAATATGCATTTTCCAGAGGCAGTTGTTCCAATCATAATGAATGCCGCATAAACACGAACATACGGACCGCCGGCTTCCATTTTAATTGGCGCACTTTGTCTCGGCGGATCAATTACGCTATTAAATATTCCTGTCTAGGATTCCCATTCTTCATCCAAGTAGATGTTCTTCGGCATAATAAAATGTAAATATCTTAGCACTGCACCTTGTGATGTGAAATAAATTCCCGTTTAAAATTCCCATTCCTCATCCAAGTAAATACTCTTCGGCTTAATTAGATACAAATATCATCGCATTGCACGTTACGATATAAAATACTTTCCCGTTTAAGCCTCCCATTCTTCATCCAAGTAGTTACTCTTCGGCATTATTAGATGTAAATACCATTCTGAAGACATTTTCCAAGTAATAACATAAAGTTTGGTTACTTTTTCAAAGCTGATAGGGCCATCGTCATCCTACGGCCACCCATGATCACCATCCAGCCAGGATCGAGCGATGGGTTTTGCAGGCGCCTGGTCTCCGACAGTCGCCCCGTCCACCACGTGCCCCCTCCGCAGCGTTACACGGGACGTGGCCGTGACGTCACTGACCGTCGTCCGGCACTGCCGCCGTCCGCCGTCGGGCCGCCGTCGCCGTCGGCTCCGACGCTGCGCGATCGATCGGAACTGGCCGGCCGCCGCCCCGGCTTCGTTAGAACGCGGGCGGTCTGAGTCGACAGACCTGAAGAGGGGCTGCACCGAGGAAACACGACATGTTGAAGAGGGCGGGGAACGGGAGGCTCATAAACCGCCTTTTGTCACGTGGGCCGCTGTTACAGACCGGACTGGCAAGAATGGCGCACGGCGAAGCACCATTTTCAGAATGTTCTTCGTTTCTGAAAAGAGTTATAGAAATGTCCATTATGGATACTACTGCCAGTATCAATAATAACACTAATTAGAGACTAAAACGTTTTACTCACTGAAGGCTCAAAACGGATACCCCAAATGGTTGTAATAAAGACTGGAAAAAATGCTTTGGGGACATATGGGCGGAATATGTTCCCGTTTCCCATATCCCGTTAAGTCGGCGTTCCGCGTGACAAATTCGCAGAACCCTGGCGGCTGGAAGGTGGCTGCATCGTGCTGGTCGGATTTTGTGCTAAATAGGACACGAGACTGCGTGCGACTGGGACTAGGACTGTACTGCAGGGCCGAAATGCGCTCTGGTGGTGTTGGCGGCGGAAAGTGGGACTACACTTTCCACTGACTGACAGTGGGCTGCCCGCGGTGTGTCGACGTCACTCTTGACCCAAAATCTGATCTACACACGAGCTAAACATATGTACGCGTGCATACACACAGGCGTCAGTGTCGCCGTTCCTGTCCTAATTTGTCGTCTTCGTCCAGCGGTCGCCCACATCGGACGTCCGCGGTCTACCGCGGCCATCACTGGCGATCCCGTGAGGTTAGGGGTCCGAATCCCCCAGTACCAAGGCATTTGAACGCTAGGCCTGAGGCAATGACTGGTAAAAAAAAGTCTGAAATCCATGTGCCTCCCCTCCCAAATCATTTTCGGAGATCTCCAGCAATGGCCAGGGCAGCCGTCGCGCCGTTCCCCGGCGTCGGCTCATCGGCGGTCAAAACCAACGCACCTCGCGGGCCGGGACAGGTGGCCGCGCTGTCAGGCGTTTGAGGCGCAGCTCGCCGCCACTCTAGCGCGGCCATCGGACGCCCAGCCGGTCACTCGCGGCGTAGCGATGCTGTCCGTGGCCGGTTGTTGGTGCGTTCCGTGGCGGGTTGTTGGCTGGCGGGTCCGTGGCGAACGCTCATGGCCGGCCGTGTCCATGGCGGGGGTGCTGGCTGGCTGTGTCCGTGGCGGGTTGTTGGCTGGCTGTGTCCGTGGCGGGGTGCTGGCTGGCTGTGTCCGTGGCGGGGGTGCTGGCTGGCTGTGTCCGTGGCGGGGGTGCTGGCTGGCTGTGTCCGTGGCGGGGGTGCTGGCTGGCTGTCGGGTTTTGGGGGCGGGGGGGGTTTCTGGCTGTGTCCGAGGCGGGGGTGCTGGCTGGCAGTGTCCGTGGCGGGGGTGCTGGCTGGCTGTTTCCGTGGGGGGTACTGGCTGCGGGGGTGCTGGCCAAGCCCGCGTCGCCCGCCGACGCCGCTGTGTTTGAGGTCATTGCCAGGGCGTTGCCAGTCAGCAATCGAGCCGAAATCGTGCCGTACACAGCGCCGGCGAGCACCGAAGCGGCGTCACCGGACCAGACCGGACGCTGTTTTTGTAACGCGTCTCAGGATCGGCCTGTTGTTTTCCTATTCTTCAGTCGGGCACTGTCGACGCCTTTTCAGGGTTCATACTGACAGGACCGGCGTGTACTGTCACGCCACGCAGCGTGCGTGACAGTAATCGATTGGGAGGCAGAAACAAACGGTGTGGGAAGACATCGTTTCCGATGCATTCCCACAGTTGTAAAAAATTGAGAGAAGGTCGTGGCACAACATCCCGTTTTTAGGAAAAAAACAGGGTTTCTCAGATTTGACGAGACGGATTAGACCAAAAACGATATGATTCGAAAGTATATTCAATTACTTAGGCTTCAATAAAGATTAACTGAAACACTCAAGGTGTTTTTGTGTGGTCCACACGCAGAAGAGTGGGCTTTGCTCACCGCTAGGCAAAGCGCCGCTCCCTTTTAGTAGAGAGCCCACGTTGCGTAATAAAGTGCATAGTATCTCAGCATACGAGTTATGGGCACTGATGCTGTGAACAAGTGAATCGTTAAATAAATTGACGACTGCGGCATTAAAACGTACGATCGAGAGCCTGTAAAGATCGCACCATGAAAGTGGCAGAATCCTCTGTGTCCCTGAGATTTCCGACACATCAGCCGCTGGAGAAAAGTCAGATTAAGTGAGAGTGGTATCGTATATCGCACTTAATGTTACGAAATTTTGAAAGTTCCGTGTCTATACCCGTTAGGTCAAATGTGGTCATGCGTATCAAAGCTGCCAAGTTAACACAATGACTTTTGGAATCGTAGCTACGAACACTATGACGAAAATCGGAGTTCTGATTCTTGAACGTTACTAGCAATATATAGCAGATCGCTTGATATCTTAAGATTATCTTAGGTCATAATAGGTCACAATGAAAGGGCTTTTGATTACGATTTTCTTTGTTTCGTATTTGAACCCTAATTTCTGTCCTTGTAATCAGCCCAAAGGGACATAGTAAATAGGGTCAAGTAGGATTTTTCGGGCCACAGAAGGTCATGTAACGTGGAGGTTCAGTATACATGTCAGTCGTATTAGCGATTGGAATTCCACATCAGCTATAACCGGAAGGCAAAATATAACTGTATGTCCTGACGTTTTTTAGCTACCCACAAATAACCTGAATCTTCTAGTGACTTTGAGGACCTTCCCGTGAACTTACACAGCGAATTCCATCAACTTAGCGTAATAAACTAAAGCTTCTGTTGGAAAATTATTGCACGTTTTTGGCGCCCGGCGGGGCCAGATGAAGAAAACAATACATTGAAAATGCCAGTATATGTTAGGATGTTCGGCCAGTTGTGTTGTTTTTAAGCAACCCACTGAATATTTATTCGCAAGATACGAAAAACGACATTTGATGGCGTATTGTTTGCGAGCTATCTGTGAAAATCTGAATAGGGATAGTCTGCATCTCAATCGCCGCACGTTTTGAAATATCAGTTTGTGAGGCAGAATCGTGTCGTCTGTTGAGCTGTGAAACAGCCTTGTTCTTTCGCAATTATTCATGCGTTGTTACGGTGTTAAAAGACGACGCTGTTTATCATTTGTACTTAAATGTGCATTGTGGAGCAACCGTTTCATGCAGTCATAGAATCCAACTCTCAGTAATCTAATACGCAAGTGAGATGTAACGAGCCCATGAAAATGGATTGCGAGTCTGCTTTGGGCAAGTGAAATTTTGTGGCACATCGAACATGTTTCTGCGTTATCATATCATAAGGTTTTTATGCAGGCATTATGAGGGAAGGCTGCTCGGGGCTTTCGTAACTGCGGGTCCCGGTCAATCACATGCTCATTCTGACGAACAGCGATCTGTGAGTCTTTCCATAAACCGTTAATGGACAGGGAGGCGATACTTTCACTGGTGTCGTAACGCAACGCTACATTAACGTAAATAAGAATTGTGGACAAACGCGGAACGGCACAAGCCGTACAAATAATGGAAAATTTGTACACTATATGGAAAACCCATTGCTTGATAAATCCCTGATGGGGAAACACAATACTAAATCACGCATGGTGAATGAATGTCATTGTGTACTTTATGATGGAATCTGAGGCAGCCGTAAACAGTTGCAGTCTCTTGTAAATCGTTTGTAAAATTTGTACACTATATGGGAAACCCATTGCTTGATAAATCCCTGATGGGGAAACACAATACTAAATCACGCATGGTGAATGAATGTCATTGTGTACTTTATGATGGAATCTGAGGCAGCCGTAAACAGTTGCAGTCTCTTGTAAATCTTGTAAAATGTAAAGCAGTGATTGCCCTTTTCAGAGGGAAGATCGGCATTACCAGGGGCCCGCTGTGAGGCTGAATGACGTCAAAATGACATCATGGACCGGGCCTTCTGGGAGCAGCGCCTCAAACTGTGGACAGAGCAGCGCTCCGTACTGAAGAGGTGAGCTACACCGCCACGCCAGGTGACTTCGACGCAAACGGAAGGGTACGAAGGAAACTTTGCTGCCCAGGGCGCTTGTCGCCTGTTACCTGTTGACGATGAAAATTATTCTAGTCTATATATCTCTCCAGCTTCTGCAGTTTAAAACAACACTGTGCCGCTCTCTTGCAGTATTTTTGATGGACCCATACTTTTCGCGGGTACCGGTTTTCCCATTTCCTCATAAAAATTTCGACTCATGCCGTGGACTGGGATCTGAAGCTGATGCTGAAATACCTCCGAAGCAGTCGTGGCATCCGTAAGGGAACACAAACGCAAGGATAAGGCATCGGGCCATGAGGTCATATTTGAACTTTTCCCTTATACTGTTCTTTGACTTCCGTGGCGAAACTATTCTTGTTTGTTTCCAATACAGCAGCTGTGAAACTCGGTATTTAGGAACCTGAAGTAATTTTGTAGCGGACTCTGCGTCATACAAAAGCTGGCATTCGTAAACTGGCATTCCCTGCTTACCCCGAAAGCAAAGTGCTGTGCTCATATGGTAGAAATCACCATTTCTGCATATTTGTTGAAGCTGGCCTCAACCCATACGCGAAAGAAATTCGGTAAATGGGCTGACCTCTAATTTACGACAATAACGTAACGTCCATGATGCTGCTTTGAATGAATGGGGCGTATAACACAGTTGAAACGTGCATCGATTTTGAAAAAAATCCATTCCTGAACACACGGCCAGATCCTGGCTTTCCCGAGTGTTACCTCGCAGGTCCAGATACAGATTGCGGCTGCCGGCGGCGGCAGCGGGGAGGGGGACGGTGTGACGTCACATAGCGTGCGTCACCAGGTGGCAGATTGCGGCAGCAATTTGGCTGACCGCCGCCCGCGGGCACGGGCGGTATTGAACGCTGCCAGGGGCGGCCGCGCGGACGCGAGCCCGTCCGTCCCTGACCGGCCGTGACCTCCCAGCGGTGAACCCCCAACGGTCAGTGAAGTCGACCGGATGACCTTGAGCTGCCTCGTTTGACTGCGGGACGTGACCGGCGTGTGACCGGCGCTGTCTGACCGCGGGACATTCCGCGGAGCGCGGCCTGCGGTGGTGGCCCGTCTCCATGATCTCTGCCGGTCCGCGCCGGTCCGCCGAGAGGTGAGTGCAGCATCCGGCTCCCTCGAGCCGGGTCCGGCAGACGGCCGTCGACAGGACGACGCCGGCGGGTCGATGCCGACACGTCGGACCGCCGTACGTAGATGGGGTGTTCTGAGCCCGGCTCAGAAGCCGTCCGTCCATCCGTCCGCTCGTCCGTCCAACTGTAGCCGATGGGATGTCGTGCCCCTCCTTCTCACATTTCCGTCAGATGTCGTCCTTCAACTGGCACCGATAAATCCGACTACCCGTGGGAAAGGTGGAAATCTACATCGCCGTTCAGAAGTTTTAAACTAAGCGCAAGTTTACAGCGATATACTGTGTGCGTTTCATTCAAGAGTCGCCAAAAATATTTTTGCTTTGGGTAATTCCAGGCAAGAGCGCAGCCAGGATTTTCTTAACGGGGGAGGCAGAGCTAAGTGTGAACTGGAATGATACGAAAACCGCCCACTGGGAAGACGATGTGCCATGGTTTTCGCAGAAACTGCGGTCCTAAGGGGGACCCGGGCCCCCGGGCCCCCTTGGCTGCGCCTGCGATTCTAGGACAGACACCTAAGGCGAATTCACCACACCCTCCTAGATTTCGTTCAAAATTTATGTTTTGGGTTGTTCTGGACCCTGTTTTTGATTTTTGGTTTCATAAAGTCTTGAGGTCAAGAGGATACGAAATACAGGTCATTGACAACGTAAGGTCAAGGTCGACGACCAACTACGTATATTACTATATCTCCATGATAAAAAATAATAAAATAGGGAGAAACCATATGTTATAAGAAAGAGGAAAAAACATGGGATGTGTTTCTATAAAAGTTGACCTTTTCAAGTCAAGCTTGTAAAATTGTCATCATGGCCTGTTTTAGGTTCAGGTCAAACATATTTTGCCCGTTCCGATTTCGTTTGAATTCGCACACGAAAAGCGACTTTGTTGGTAATATACTGACGAAATTCCTGGTGAAACGGGAACTCCTGGAGGGCAAACGGTGGTCATGTGTCGTGACCTGACTTGGTCCTAGGCCTACTGACTTCGATTTATTCCAAAATATGAACAATAGGGTTATCATTTCAAAGCATTTAACGTAAAGAATACATTCGGGGCATTATTTTACATTTTGAAAGTTGTGTAAGGACCTCTTACTCGTGTTCATACGCCAATGACATAGCTACCTACATATCAGGAATAGATTAAAATTATATTAATATAGATAGATTAAAATTAATGTCAATGTTGATATGGAGCGCAACATGACTGCACCTGTTAAATTAAGTCGTGACACAGGGTTTCACGTAAAATCTGTATTGGAGCCATAGTCAGTAATAATCAGAATGGTTGCAGCACACATGCACTACAAACAGCCAAACTTTACGTCGCGCGCCGTACTACCTGTGCCGAAAATTCAGCATCTGCAGACAGGCTGTATGATTTGATCCAACCGTGCTCGTCTTGGAGAGCTTGCGTATTTTTTTAGTATCAGTCGGAGGTACGCGGAGAACAATACTACCTCTGCCTGCAACACATCGTCGGTTGCTTGTTCCTTCTGAAGTAAGCACGTCGGTATCTCCGATGAGCATAGAGACTTTGTGGCGCTGTAACGGATCGCAACACTTCGCGACCCAAACGAGATATGCGGCACGTAAACGCACAAAAGGGACTGACAGACGCGACAGTCACGCAGCCCTCGAGCACGTGTACGTTGCACGTGCGGCGCATTTCGGCTGAAAGGAAAATAAAAGCAATTAAAGTAATGCCTTCTCCGGCGGAAAGAGACAATACGTTTGCCTACTGTGGGTGGCAAACACGCTTCAACAATGGCCAGTGTCGAGCTGCTGCTCTCAGGGTGGTGCGATGTGTGAGACTGTCTAAGGAATAGACAATAATAGAGCATGCTCGTCATTGTTTGATGTAGTGGGACGGGGTTAATGCACTCTCCTCGGTTTTTTTCGGGGCCGCAGGAAAACGGAGCGGGGTAGCGCGCTGAGGCATATGCTATCCTCGTGGACATTCGTTACCGACATTTTGAAGCAAATTAAGTCCGGGTCATGTCAGGTCACTCCCTTCTGACGCCGTTTCTGGACATCCGTAAGGCCAGTTTTGTCCGAAATGTCGAGAAATCGCAAATTTACAAAATCGAATGATACTCAGAGACAAGTTGAAGTCAACCTACGTGCAAACAGGTCATACCTATGAGTTCCACTAAATTCGTGATCTTTTTAAGTCACCCGAGGTCAGTGACCTCGGATGAACTTTTGACCTCGGATCGACTCCAGGGCATTTAGAGGCGCTGCTTCCCAATTTGGTATCCATTTTAAACCATTCCGTCTAATTCATGTTCACTTAACTGCCTCCAGAGGGTTTTAGATTCTATGCCGTCAAGGCAGTCACAGAATTTGGTCTGACCTGACCTGTGCCATTGACCGGAAGTAACCATGAACGGTACCATTAGATTTTTAAGGTTTGAGTGAGTCCTATGCCTCCTCTCCGGTCTCTCTTAGTGTGACTCTTTTTGTCCTGTTCGTCAATATCTGGTCATTATTCTGATCTTTGAGGTCACCGGTTAACCTGAAGTCCTAAGACCGGATGCCATTAGCCTTTTCTCTTGACGGACAGCATGGTTGTCTTTGTTTCGCGACCCTACATTCGCTTTGGTGTATCTTGGCGTACCTTGGCACCAAAATGAGTGAAGGCTGCTTGTGATGCAGTGGAAACAATGCGTGTGCAGTTAAGAAATGAAAATATTTGGGGGCGTCCCCTCTGAAGCGGCGTGCGCAGTCGGCGTATCTGTTGGGCCAGCCGGTGCCGTTGTTCAGCCTGCTAACAGGGCTCTCGACGCGCGCGGCCGCCGACGCTGTCCCGGGCCGGGCCGAGGTGGTGCGCAGGCTGCAGATGGGCCCGGCCGAGGCACGGCTAGCCGGAACAGGGGACCAGGAACGGCGACAGCAGACCAAGGGAACTGAGAGCAGGGACAGGGGAGGTGGGACAGGGGCCGCGACAGGGGACCGCGACAGGGGACCAGGGAACAAAACGGCGGACCAGTGACGGGACGGGACATGAAGACACAGGGGCAGGGAATGGGGGGACGGTATCACAGTCGGTAAGAGGGGAGCGCAGATGGGGACAGAGGGCCAAGACAGCACACGAAAAGGGCGGACCAGAGATGGAACAGAGGATATGACTGCAGCACAGGGACATGGTACCGGGGCACGGGATCACGGACAGGTATGGGAATAGGGTACCAGGGAGAGGGGATCGCGACAGGGCCAGAGATGGTGACAGGGGCCGAGTAACAACCAAGACAGCGGACCAAGATAGGGGGCCCAGGCACGGGACAGGGAACATTGGGGCATATGGGCAGGAGAACGGGATGTTATATCACGGTCGGAAACAGGAGGTAGGGGGGACAAGGACCGTGACAGAGGACCAAGGTAGCGGACCAAAACGGCGGACCAGGAACAGGGCAAGGGACACGATGGGGCACCGAGACAGGTGGCGGGGGTGCGGGAACACGGACAAGGGAGCAGGGATGGGGACAGCGAACCAGGACAGGGGATTTGGACCGGGGTCCGCGACAGGGAACCAGGGATGGGAATATGGACTGCGTCAGGCGACCAAGACAGCGGGCCAAAACAGGGAGCCAGACCCAGAACAGTGAACGTGCGTGGGACATGGGGACAGGGCACTGGCCGGACATCGAAAGCAGGGATGCGGACAGGGAACCAGGGGCAGGGGAACCAGGAATGGAGACAGAGATCATGTCAGAGCATGAAGACAGCGAGCCAAGAGATCACACCAAAACAACGGACCAGGAACGGGACAGGCAGGAAAGAGGACCGCGGATGGAAGGAATGGGGACAAGGACCGGATAAGGGGACCAAAACAACGGACCAGGGATGTGACGCTATATGACTGGGGCATGGGGACTGGGACTAAGGGCATTATAAGGGACAGAAAAAGCAGAATGGAGTGAGGCAGAGGAGCAGGGACAAGGATCAGGACAGCAGACCAGGGACGCCGTAAACCGACGCAGGGTTTGACGACCGGGGATGGGATCGCGGTCGGTGACATGCGAGCAAGGACGAGTACAGGGGATCAGGGACTTGGGATTTGGACAGGAGTCCACGACAGGGGAACAAGGATGGTAACAGGCGCCCTGTCAGGACACCGGGACTCGACCAAAACAGCGGGTTATGGACGGGACAGGGGACATGATTGGGGCTATAGGGCATCAGGACAGGGAGCTAGGGGAGGGACAAGGGACAGTGGAAATGGAATTGAACGAGGACAGGCCGTCAAAAACATTACTTAGAAGATGCCGGAACAGGGAACCTCGATGCTGGCCGAAACAGAGACTAAAAAAAGGGTCCGAAGGAGATCAGAGAATAAAATACCTCCGCAGGTAGAGGATCTCAAGAAAGCCATGCGCGCTCTGTCCCAAAGAATTCCTTGGAGGACCTTAGAATGAATAAAGAACAAATTTCAAGGGTTTTCCGCAACATGCTACCATATCTCCGCAGATGAAGGATCCCAAGGAAACCATGCACACCCTGTTCCAAAGAATTCGACACACTGAAATGAATGAATGAATAAAACGTGCAATGGTTTTGCGCAACATGCTACAAAATTATATGGCAGGCCTGTGACGTCATCAGTGTATGAAAGATTCGTTTCCGGAAATATAACTTTGTTGTTTATGAACCGGTTTTCAAAATTCTTTTTTTTAGTGAAAGCAATATTCTTTCTAAACGTGCCGCGGGTACGCGGCAGGACCGCGCTAGTTACCGTGATAAAGCATGGTCAAAAAATCTCACTGAAATCATTTGACTTGCACTTCCAACCAATTACATGGAATTTCTGCCTGCAGCCTTTCCTGGCGTCGAAGTTGATTGTGTTGGGTGCAGTTGGATGCGTGTATTGTTTGACATGCAGACGACAGCCAGATTGCCTTAACTGGTAAAAATAAGAACGCTCGAGAATCATTTCAAGGAAACATTGGTCTACATCCTGTTTCAGTTGTTTGGCTAACAGACAATGAGCCTGGACGTGACTAAAACGCACCGGATTACGTGTGAAATCCACAACGTGTTTTGTCACACGTACCCCATTTCTGTCTATGCTGGAGATGAACTGGTCACGAGAAGCGGCAAGACATAGTCCTCCCAGGGAACCGAATGTGTCTGATCTTGTCTGTGGTCCACGACTGCATCTCTGTCCACCAGGGCTACAATGAGACAGACAGAGGGCGGAAATATATCGGTGTCCTTAATTTTCACCATCCGTTTTCGCATCTTCCATTAAAGGAATTTTTTTCCGTATTTCCTCTGTTTCAGTATGGGTTCCGGACCCGCATTCCCGTGATAAAATTGTCATATTTTAAAGGTGTTTGACAGTTGTTCAAAATAGACGGAACAGGGAACGTAAAAGCTGTACTATTGAGAATCCGATCCAGTAACTACACTTGCGCCGGAATGCCAGATAATGCAAAAACATTTTGGTTTCTCAGTGTAGTCTTTCGTTTTGTCACCGCTTCCCCCTTAAACCCGTTAAGCCCATGTATGTAGTAGCTCATAAGGTGGCGACTCTACCAACTGAATAGTTTGAATGCTACCTTTATGGTGCTGCATAGGAAGAAATCGTCGAAAGATGGCTCTGTCCCTACAAGCTTTTAGACGTTCCTACGACTGTGCTTAAGCATTTTATTCAAATGCATATTGATTGTTTTGTTGTGTTTGTAGTTTATATCTGTCCGCATATTATTTTCCACACGAGCCACCAACTGGAGTACTAAATGTTCACGCCGACGTTTTATTGTGTTGTCATTTCGTCAGTGTGTTGTCATTTCACTCAGCTTTTAGCCAAATTTAAACCACACTAGCAGCGTTAAGACGTAGGCAACGCCTGACTATATCGTGCTCTGCTTAGGCCCCTGCTTGACATTTAACTGCGATATTCACCTTAATTCTGGTGTTACTTGGAATAAGATGAAATTTAAATGCTCCAAAGAATGCCACAGTTGCTCGTACCGTACAAGGTACTTGTCCATTTGCAGGACATCAAAAATAGCGTTTGCCGATAAAAACACCTTTGTTTGCCTCGTGGAGAGATCGTCACTCAATCTGGCCGAGGACAGTCCTCCATTACGGAGGTCTGCCTGGTGAACGAGGGATACTCGGAGGGTGCTTTAAGGACCCCTCCGCTTAATGTGCGTATTGATTAGACGAGCGCCCGACAGCGGCTGTGTGGACACAGCCTGGCAGGGACCGCGCGAACACAACCGGACAGGGGCTGTGTGGATATAGCCACCCATCTGTGTCCACACACACTCAGCGGCTGTGTGGGACGCAGACAGCCGGCTTTGGAGTGAGGCTAAATCCCTTCGCCGGCGTCCGCTGTCAGCAGTTGCTTTTGTGTTCGGGCTGTGATTGTCAAGAATCAGATAACGTTTCGGACAGGCGAAACATCTGACAGTTAGATTGTCTGCACTGCAGTGTTCGACACCGTGTTTTTGGGCGGCGTGTCGTCACGCTGCGTAGTAGCTGTGATCCGAGCTGTGCGGACCTGGGTTTCGTCATGTTTGGGATGGTGGGCGGGACACGAAGTGGCGACGTCCAGAAACGCATCGATTCGCGCCTGGGCGTTGCACCGCGGCCGCGTGCGTGCGGCAGCGAACTGCGGCTCTGATCGATTACACAGCGGCCGGCGACCGCAGGTCCGCACGGACGGACGTCAGGACTGGCCGTGTGTGTCGATACCCAGCCGGCACTTCATTTCAGTCGTCAGCCGACCAGCTCGGAACCCCTGCTCTGGACCCGCCCCTCAGACGTCAGCGGGCCGGCAGAAAAGCACGTTTCAAAAACTCGAAATCAGACATCGGAATGACAGTCCGCCTTCGACACGCCATTGTCGTGTTCGCGTGTGCGCATCACCAGGCCACGAATCTGGGCTGTGGCAGGCACCGAGTTCGAATACTGAAAGCGGGGACTGGCCCGAGGCGGAATTAGCCGAGTCGATCATGGGATGGCCACGTCGCGGAGGTACGCAGCATGACATAGATGCTCTGACGCGATTGGGCCCAGTGTGAGGTCCTCCGCTATCACCTGGCACAGTGAGAGATCCTCCGCTATTACCTGGTTCAGTGAAAGAACATCCGGTGCCACCGGGTCCAGTAGGAGATCCTTGAAGAGCATTCTGCTGTAGGGCGTCTTCTTTGCTTCGACATAACATCCCCGGAGAGCGTCGATGAGGTGGAGCCACCATGCCAACTGTTGCGCCGGGTCAGTTCATGGCAGCAGAATTCTGCCAGCCGTTCTCTGCCGGCTGTTCCCCGTCATCCATCGACTGTCAGCCGTTGTCTGTCATACAAGCTGTCAACTGTCAGCTGTCGCCCGAAAGATGTCAGCTTTCGGCTATCGGCTGACAGTTGTCAACTATCGGTTGTCACCTTCTAACGTCCAACTGTCCCTTCGGCTGTGAGCTGTGAGCTGTCGGCTGCCGGTGTTGTGAGGCTGGCCGTCAGTGTTCGGCCGTCGGCCTTCGGCCGTCGATGTACGGTCGTAGGTGTTCGATTATCAACTGCCGTTCGTCGGTCGTCGATCGTCCGTGTTCGGCCGTCAATGTTCGGCCGTCGGTGTTCAGTCATCGGTTGTCGGCCGTTGGCCGCCAGTCGTCAGTATTTGGCCATCAGCTACCACCTGTCGGTTGCCGGTCTTCGGTCGTTGATGTTCAGTCATCGATGTTCGGACGTCACTGTCCGCCCGTCAGTGTTAGGTCGTCACTGTCCGGTCGTCGGTGTTTGGCTATCAGCTGCCGGTCGTCGCTGTTCGGCCATCAGTGTTCGGCTATCAGCTGTCGGCGTTCGGCCGTCGGTGTCCGGCGTCAGCTGTCGGCTGTTCGGTCATCAGTGTTCGGCTATCAGCTGTCGGCTGTCGGTCGTCGGTGTTCTCCCGTTAGTGTTCGGCTATCAGCTGCCGGTGTTCGGCCGTCGGTGGTTCGGCGTCAGCTGTCGGTCGTCGGTCGTCGGTGTTCGGACGCCGGTCGATACGGCGGCGGCCGGTCGCCGAGGCCGCCAGTCGCCTATAGTAACGGCGGCCAAATAGTGGTAAACACGACCGAGCGGCGCGGCCCAGTCGGCCAGCCGCGATCGCCTCAGGGAATCAGCTGGGGGCACGGTCCGGCGGCGGCCGGCCGACAGCACGGGCAGTGAGGAGGACGCAGCAGACTGGGGCCGTGCCAGGTGACAGTCTCCGCCAGGCGGACGGCCACGGACGCGGTCCAGTCGGCCGTTCACCGCGCTGCGGCGGGGTCTCGGCGAACTGGACCGACGGCTCGAACGAATGAAGAGCGCCGCCGAAACCTGGCCGGGATGTTTCCGTAAATGGAGACTCAGCAGCTGCCGGCGCTCGGGGGAATGAATTTGCTTTTCGGACAGAGGTGAGAATCGTGTTCGCGCAGTGCTCCGGGGGATGCCTGATTTTTCGCTGTTTTCGGACATTCCTTACCAATGCCCCACGAATCCGACCGTCTGCAGCGTGCTGTTTGGGAATGGTTTCTTGTGTAGCATCCAATGACTCGCTCGCGTGCTGGTTATGTTAATTGCTGTCAGGGTGCACGCTTTGAGGCTTGACAAGCTAATGCGAGCTTGTGGAATATCAGAAAACAAGGCAATCTCCCGTACTTTATGTGTCACGTGGACTCTTTCGGCGATGGCTCGTCTCTGTATTTTAACAGCAATGTCTGCCGACCACGCCACGTCTGTCGTGGCGACCTTGACGCAAACTTGGAGCGTTTTGGTTGACCCTGGCCCCCGCCGCTCCTGGCACTGGACCCATTGCGGTGACCTTGACGTCTGTCAGGTGCCAGTCGGGCGCCGTCCTGAGTGGGGCCGCATGGGCGGCACCAGAAAACTTTTCCGTGAACGCCTGCAGTCCCGGGCCAGGAGGTCGTTGGACGCAGGCCGCCAGCGTCAGCCTGGGCTGCCGTCCCCTGAGTGCCTGCGGGTCCGGGCTGTAGTTCTGTGGGCGTCCGCGGGCATAAGTTGTCGTCTCGTGAGTGCCTGCAGGCCTGGAATGTTGTCCTGTGAGTGCCTGTAGATCCGCTCTGTCGTCCTGTGAGTCCCGGCAGGCCTGGGCTGCTATCCGAAGGAGGCTGTTTTCGGGGAAACCCGCGGTGCCGCCGCGTTAGCTAACGGCGTATTGAAAAGATACGAAACGGGCGCCCCTACCATGCTCGTCGATAATCAGTTTAATGATTGCTAGCTGGATTTGTCAGCGAGAGCCACGGCGACATTGGTCTGGATGTGTTCGAGCCGGCTTCTTGCAAATAATTCGGTGCGTTACCACGGGCGCAGTATATGATCTAACAGTCGGAGCACTCTCAAGCAGCACTTTCAAACCCCGGTAGCCATTACTAACTGACACAGTCCGTCGACAGAGGGCCTGCTGGCTCGGCTGCTCGAAGGTGGACACAAGGAGAGTGCGAATGGTAGGCCGGCCTCACGGGCCGCCCTCGGCAGATTCGTTCTCGCGACACTGGAAGACCGCTTTAAAATATTCTAATGAGTGCAGGCCTGAGAACTGTATTAAAACGCCGCCACACGTTGGATTCCATTCATGCAACTGTTCCAACACTCTTGGTCGTGGTTTTCTTGACCCTAGCATATCACCAATACCTCCGCTATAACATGTGACCCGCGCTGACTATGTCGTCATTGCCTTGACCCTCTCACCTGTATTTTCGGCCCTTTCCTGATTTACATCCACAGTGAAATGTTTCAAAAGTACCACTGGAATGTGGTTTCTCCGGGCACTGAGAGTACCTGCGTCACCTAATATGTGTTTTTTTTTTCATCCCGATCTCGCTGGCCTCAATCCATTTGTCTTCCATCGATCCACCCCTGACCCGGCCGACCTAAGCCCTGCTGACCTGGAGGTCCTGTTTGCAGACGGCCTCGCGTGTCATCCCACTTCATGGAGAAGTATGAGAAGCTGGGCAAGATCGGCGAGGGCTCGTACGGCGCCGTCTACAAATGCCGCAACACGGAGACCGGCCAGCTGGTGGCCATCAAGAAGTTCATGGAGTCCGAGGAGGATCCGCTCATCAGGAAGATCGCCCTCAGGGAGATCCGCATGCTAAAGGTCAACCAGAAATGGCTTGCAGGAAAACAGTGATTGCCTAGCTGCCTACGCTGGTTGTCTCGGAGATGAGATAAGTCGACGGTAGCTGTGGCCACTAAGCTGCTTAGCTATTTCATTCTTGTGTAGTGATCGCTGCGTCGTTAACCTAAGCAATGGAGTTTCATGTACCTAATTCCGTTTTGCCTCCTCTGTTTCAGCAACTGAAGCACCCGAACCTGGTCAACTTGATAGAAGTATTTCGTCGGAAAAAGAAGCTTCATCTAGTATTCGAATTTTGTGACCATACAGTGCTTAGTGAACTTGAAAAACATCCAAAGGGGTAATTAGTGCAATATGCCTACATCACACCATATGCCGCTTTTTAACACGTAACAGAACTTCCTACATCAAGCACAACCAGAACCGCAGCACCGCATAATCTAAACATCGCGTTAAGCATGCCGTAACTCCCACCGAGGCATGATTGGGCTGCTTGCCTTGCATTGGCATCGTTACCTGTTCTGACGCCGGTAGGACAATCACGGGCGGGGAATTTTTCAATCTTTTCCGACGCCATCGCGCGGCTCACTCGCGTCGTTGCAAGATCACGTGCTCGTTTTCATAAGATGTCCTCCCTCCGATTGGTCGAGCGACACTAAAACAGCCCAAATCACGTGTGCGTTTTCACGACACGTGCTCCCGCCGCGCTGAACCCGTCGCTGCCGTCCACGCCCCTGGCTCTGGCGGTTCAGACACGGACGGGCCCATATCATGCGTCAGGCATTCAACACGTCTGAATGTAGGCGTTCGCATCGGTGGAGTGCACATGTCTGCATGTTTCAACTTTGTGGCAGCCTGACGATCCCTTGAAGCGTCACCGGGTGCTCAGAGAGTGGTACGTGGTGGCCATCCTCTCCGGGCGAGCCCCAGACCGGTCACATCTGTGAGGAAATAGAACATCCCGCACGCATCAGCTATTGATCTGGAACCTCATTGTCTCGACACGCTCGTTCGCCCGCCGTCCATTTGCGACTTTCGTCTGCCGCAGCCGCGCCGTTCTGTCCGGCGTAGGTCGGCGACCCGCTGTAATTTTACGTCTTTCCGGCTATTTCCATTCGTGGTTATTTTGCTCCCAGTGTTTCTTGCCCGCGGCTCAGGCACAGTCGACATATAGCAGGACTGTGTTTCGCCTTTGCGTGTGATCGCCCTCCCTCCCTGCCGCTGTCTCTCCCCGCGTGCTGCTGCGCTTGACCGTCCGTCCTGTTTCCTCCAGTGTTCCAGAGGAGCTCACCAAGCGGATCACGTGGCAGATGCTGCAGGCCATCAACTACTGCCACGCCAACAACTGCATCCACCGCGACGTGAAGCCAGAGAACCTGCTGCTCACGAAGAACCAGGTCCTCAAGCTCTGCGACTTCGGCTTTGCCAGAAACATGAGTACGTTGGAATTCGAGTGCCTTCCATCCTTCCATCGCGGATGTTTCCAAATCGTGACGAGCTCTTGTCATCTGAGTCCTTGGCGTTATCAAGATGCGTCAATTCATTTTGCTGATGATATCTGTATAGATCCTCCACGCATGGCAGACCACCAGTCAGTCGGTGCCGCATGGGGACGCTTTTTAACGCCCATCTGATTCAAGTGCAGACAGTGATAGACTGGCGCCGACAAAAAAGGAATAATCACGTCCTCACGTCTCGGAACATTTTGTGATTAACATGTAAGTGGTGCGGAGGCGTCGTTTACATCAGATCACAGAGTCATGTACTGGTGTACTAAGTAATCAGGAAACAGAAATTAAACAGCACTTCTTATGCTCAGAGTAAGATAAAAATCCATGAGTAATGCAATGAATTTGTGACGCAGCCGTCTTAATAACAACATACAGTATTTTTTCTGACTGATAATGCTCTTGCAGTTCTTCCCACCCGCCTTTTTATGACACGTTGTCGTGCTTTGTAAACTTGAGTTCTGCATTTATAATTTTCTGCGGTCCCTTACGTTGCATTTTCGTGCAACTCTCCGCTATCGGCATAGCATGAACAGCGCGCGTCAGATACTTTCACACGGGGTGGACTTCAGCCTGCGCCGCTTTTGGAGGGCCGCAGATCCGTTCACGGTCGGCACTCTGAGGACGCCCCCCCCCCCCGCAGGCCCGGGCGAGCCGTACACGGACTACGTGGCGACGCGGTGGTACCGGGCGCCGGAGCTGCTGGTCGGAGACACCCAATACGGCCCGCCGGTGGACGTCTGGGCCGTGGGCTGCGTGTTCGCCGAGCTGGTCAAGGGCGACGCCCTCTGGCCCGGCAAGTCGGACGTCGACCAGCTCTACCTCATCCGCAAAACGCTAGGTGGGCCTGCTGACGCTCGGCGTGGACGGGGCCGCGACCCCGGACAGACGTCGTCCCTGAGTCCCTGTGATGGCGTGCCCGGCTCAGGAACGTCCCCGTGTCCCTGCCGTGACGTGTGAAACAGAAAGGGTCACCTGTACCTCGGTGCCCAGGACGAAATGACCTCGGATGTGGGTCATCTCTGGTGGCGGGATCAGAGCCTGCACAACAGGCTTCGATTGTCATGGACCGTGGCCGCACGCCGTCCACTCGAAACGTTCCGGTAAAGCTTAGCACAAATCGCACTACGGTAGTACGATTAGCCCTTAAGCCTCTCAGTCACATCGGTGCGTGAGGAAAATGAGGTCGATTTGGGTAGTCCTTGGCGGGAATGTACCGTGCTGAATGTAATCCATTACATCTTGCTTAAGAACCGGGAATTCCGTACTGAGGCGCTTAGCTAGAAACACCGCCTTACTTTTTCACATGGCCCCGGTGTCGCTGACGACTATCAGTGCTACGCGGGACCTCCGTTACCGCGCCCCCAGCCTGGACCCGCTGCGGCGCCTCTGACCGACGCGCTCCTGTCGCAGGGGATCTAATATCGCGCCACATGCAAGTGTTCAAATCGAACGAGTTCTTCTGCGGCGTGGTGCTGCCCGAGCCGCAGGAGCAGCAGAGTCTGGAGCAGAAGATGGGCAAGTCCCTCAACAACACCGGCATGGACTTTCTCAAGGTGCACGCGCGGTCTGGGTCCTTCGTGGTTAACTTCAGGGGCGTCAGGAAGGGGCCGGTCGTGACCAAAAAACACTCCAGGACTTTTGGCCGGCGTGTGTGAAAGTTTGGAAATTAAGATCAAGCTTATTCATGTTCGTTCTCCCTGGTGTTTGCTAAAGGGCGCTACTGCGGTCGGTCGTGAAAGCGGAGGGTTTTGACGCCGCGGCGACGGAGTGTCAAATCGGCCTACTCCAATTAACCGGGTGGTGTCGTTTCAAGCCTTCGTTACGCACGCATCACGTGATAGGCCTGTCAGCACACCTCACGCGGCTCACTTGTACCGCCGCGCCGGTTCGCCGCGTTATGCAATCGTCGGTGACGTACTCGGATTATGGGCAGCTGACCTCGAGACAGGCGGGACCGTCGCTGCGGGGTTGGCCCCTGCGGACTGTGCCACCTGTGACTGAGGCGGTGAAGGGGAGGGCATGCCCCTGTGGATTGCTTTGTTCGTGGGACAGTCACATTCTCTGCCAACCGGCATCCTTACAAGGGTTCGTTGTATATGTCAGCCTTCATAATGAGCTTGTCATCGAGACCACTAGAGATAGTTCTGATGCATGGAGCGCAAAACTATAGCGCCAACTCCACAAGGCGATTGCTCAACAACGATCCAACGTTGGTTGGCCATGTTTAAAACCAGCTCTTATTAAACTTGTTAAACACAACTGAAGCATTTTCGTTACGTTTTGTCGACCCACACGTTACGGTAACTTCCTTGTGTTTTTCAGATATACTCTGATTATTGCCATTGCTTATTGCAGCCCGAAAAGAATGGAACTAAAACGTGAGGAGCCGAAAACTAGGCGTTAGCTTAAAACGTTTTTTTTTTAAGCTGGTAGGATTAGACCATTAGGATGTTTTTAGTATTTTCCCGTTTTCCATTTTTTTCAATTTTTGGGAAAAACAGATTTATTGCCAGACAACATTAAAGAGCCAATGTTGAAATTATCCAACGTTCGCGGGCATTCCGCCCTATCTGCCCAAATTACTGCTAGATCCATGCCATTATAAGGTGTATGTATCAAGTAAAGATAGAGCGGTTTAGAAATGTTCATGAAATTGCCGAAATGCCAACCTTCTACCTCAATTAAGAAGACCTCAGACATACCCGACAAGGAGTACCACTGTCAACGGCCCGTAAATACACTGGGAATGTCCATGGAGCCGATGTCTTTAGCGGTAACGTTCATGCCGTTACTCATCATTACGCCAACCTAGAACTTTTTTGTCGATGAACGATGCCCGGCTCGATATTCAGACCTTCACATCGTCCGCGGAGTTTCCGGGACCTGACGAAGTGAATGCCTGCACGGGACTCATTGCATGCGGCACATTCAGCGGCACGGCCTACGTCAGCGGACCGCAATTTAGCGGCCCTGTTTACCGAATCGTCCTCGCTACGCGACGATCGATGCGCCGGACGCGCCAAGGTCGCCGCAGCACGCGCGCACGCGAGCGGCGGCCGCGGCCGTCGACCGGTGGACGGCAGCGGTTGCAGCTTCAGGAAGCGACCGTTCGCGTGAGGTCTGGAGCCTGTCGGCTGCCGCCAAAACGGCGACATCTCACGCACGGCGATATCTCCGACGGCTGCGACGGCTGCGAGTTCGTCCAGACCCGAGACGTCAGCAGGGGCTGCTGGGGCTCACAGTTCGCTCCTCTGCGCGCGAGCTGGACGAATTGCATGCATATGTGGCGCGTCGCCATGCAGTGGCGCGGCCACGGCTGAACGGTCCCCCCCCCCCCGGCAGTATCTTACATCTGTCTGGCCAGGGAGGCGGCTGAACGGTACCTCCCTGGCAGCACCTCAGCTAACGGACCCCCTGGCAGCACCTCATTTTTGGTCAGATGCAGGGAGGCCTGAACGGCCTCCCCGCACCTCATATCTGTTTGGTCAGATGGCCAGAGAGGCGGCTGGACGGTACCTCTCTGACAGAATCCTACATCTGTTTGCGTCCATTGGGTGATCAAATCAGATCACTGCGCAGAAAGTTAAAGTGAAATTATGCTTTCCTTGGTGTAGTACATTACCGTTTTTGCCAAGCTTGAAAGCTACGTAGCCGGTGCTCTGGTAGCCATTGGGCCATAAAATTCATTCAGTTTTGCTAAGTGTTGCAGGCAGCCATCAGCTGACTGCAGGTGGCCTCTGAATGAGTCACTGGCGTAGAACCACTGCCCTGAGTGGGCCACTGGCGCAGAAGCAGTCCCTGAGGGAGCCGCCGGATCAGGAGCCGTCCCTCGGCTGGTGCTGAGATCGTGCTCGAGTGAGCAGGGACGGCCCTGAGCCTGTGCTGGGCTGCCTCTCAGCCACTGCATGGCCGTCCCTGAATTGCGCGAGCCGCTCCCAAACCCGTGCATGGACCGCCCTCTGGGTTCGATGAGGGTGGGGGCATCTCTTAGCAAGGGTGTCGTTTTGTGTAAATGATGGGGGTGGGGCGAGGGAGGAGCGGAGGGTCCGACAAGCTAACCTCCCCCAAATGTTGGCATCTCAACGCATTTAGCCCACTTTATTTTGACCAACATATATATACGTATAGATACCTAGCTATTGATGTACACGATATGTATATATCTGTTACTGTCACTCTGTTGTTTGGAATTCACGACTTTTGGTTTTTGTCTTTTATTCAAAGTGTGTTTTTACACACAATTGCGATTTAGGACTTGCTAAAAAAAAAATTGGTAAGGTCCAGAGGAATATTTGTAGGGCCCAAATCAATATTGGTTTCTAGCACTACCAGAGCTATAGAAACCACACCCTTAAACGGTGTACCCATTTCACCACAAAATCGTAACCCATTTTACGAACAGTTCTTATTTGTTTTCTAAATTGTTTAAAATATTTTGTGTTTTCTATACTTTCTGCCTATCCCTTATTTTTTGCGGCCGTTCTTCTCGTATTATAGCCTATTCCCATTGTTAAAACCGGCAAAAAATATCGGGGGAGGGGCGAAATCAGCTTTGGTGGGGTCAGTATCCACAAAGTCATGATTCGCCAGGATTCATCTTGTTTGAGCCCAAAGCAAAACAAATAAAAGATGGAAGCAAGAAGATAAATAAAATGTTTCTCTTAAGAAGTTCAGTTGTACCACAATCGAAAACAAATGGCTCACGCTGACCGTTACCTGTGAGACTCGGCCAGGTCAGGGGTCACCTGTGGCCCTGCTGACCCACTGGCCGGCTGACCTTGAGCCGGGCCGCGCGCTGGGCCGCTGTGACCGTCGCCGCGGGCCGTGCTGCCTGGCGACAGCGCGGCCCGGCGGCGCCGCCGCGTAGCGACCCCCATCGATCGTCGCCGGCACTTGAAAGCTTGAAGTCCGGCGGTGACCTTTGGCCCCGTGTGGACCGAGCGCGGCCGGGCCGTGTATGTAAACGCAGGTCCGGCCGAGGCTGTTTGATGCGACCCGTGACCGTGACCCGGTCAACAGACGCTAGCAGTATCAGCCCGTGACCGTGACACGGTCAACAGACGCTAGCAGTGTCAACCCATGGCCGTGACTCGGTCAACAGACGCCAGCAGTATCAACCCGGGACCGTGGCTCGGTCAACAGGCGCTAGCAGTGTCAGGCTGCGATCCTGGCTGGGCTAGCAGGTGCCAGCAATATTAGGTTGTGACTGTGCCTGGCTTAACAGGCGCTATCAGGATCAGGTTGTTATCGTAGCTGGTTCAGAAGGCGCCAACAGTACCAGGGTGACAGTCTGGATTTGATTTCAGATGTAGGGGAATGCGTTATCGTAATGTTTAAACGGACGACGGTGCATTGCAAAAGACCAAATTGCAGGCGTAACGTGCTCTGTAACTCATGTACGTGACCAATGCAAGAACTGGCTGGATGGTGTTAAAGGAGAGTACAATTTAGGGTGTTGCGCGTTGTGAAGTACAAAAAAAATCACGTCATTGGACGTCTCCAGTGCAAAGTGCTCAGTGATCTCGTCAGTAACGCCAGACGCTTCCCATACATCAAGCAATCGGGTGTTTCCACATCCAGAGGCAACAGCTGACCGGCTATTCTTTTTCGCAGAAATGTCTGGAAAAGGACCCGGCGAAAAGGCTCACGTGCCAACAGCTTCTTCAGCACCCGTACTTCGACGGATTCAACTTTAAATTGCCCCAGGCAGAAGCGGAAGAGTTCGAACGAATGAAACGAGTGAGTTCCGTAAGTCAACAATTTAACGAACCGACTTGGTTTAAAAATTCAAAATGGTATTGACTTCCCGCTTACACCGATGGATCGGTTTTTATCGTGCCGTTGATGTTCGGATCGGCGGATTGCAACAGCTTGCCCAACGTTCATTGTTTATTTTATCGTGCACTGGCCTGAAGTTACATCGCAACCACCCGCTATTTACCCGATCATTTACGCAAAAGTGAAATCAAATTGGACAAAGGTATATATAATTGATTTTAAACATGTGCAAAGCATGTGGCACAAACTGTCAAAAGCGAGCTCATTTTCAGTAAAAGCAGGGAAGCACTTGGCACGACATTTTAGGGGCCAGCCACCGTACCGTTATTCATGGTCAAGTGTGGGTTCTGGAATGCCGACTCATGGAAAACACCAACGACACAAACCATTGCACAAGGCATCACATCAAACAGTTTTTCGCCAGCTTGCGAAAAAGAACAATTTGAAACCATGCGGGACATGTGCTGTCTCAGTCATGGTTTCCCTATCAAACAACGGAACGGTACCTGACTCGAAGTAAACGGTAATACTGGTCATTCGGAAAACCCGTCTAACATACATGAAACTGCCATCTCCAAACGAGTGGGGTCATTTCCGGTCTCCACCTGCCAGGCGTGCATCTGCTTCGAAACTGACCAAGCGTCAATGGCCGATTTCGTGGGCTATTTCCCGTCCTCCGGGATATCGAGGACAAAGGTGAGGCCCGTCCCATCGAGCTCCTTCTTCATCCACGCCTCCATCTTTTTGTCCATCTCAGGAGTGAAGTGGTTCTTCCAGTCTCCCGTTTGACCCTTCCTCATGAACTTCTTGTTCGGGTCGCCGCAGGACCAGACGGACTTGGACAGCCACTCCCAGTTTACCCAGGGGTTGTTCTTGAGGTTCCTGAAGTGCAGGTGGTCCTCCAGCTTGTCCAGCTGCTCCTCCGTCGGGCTCTTGCCCAGGAAGCTCGCCACCTTGACGATGCTTCCACGGAGATCCTTTTTGAGGTCCTCGAAGAAGAGGAAGAGCATGTTGGGGTGATGGCGTTGTCGCCAAGCCTCCAGGACGTGCGGGAAGAAGGGAAGCTGTGAGACGTTGCCCTCGATGAAGAGGTCGACGAACTGGTCCAACGTCAGGTCCTTCGAGGACTCGTTGTACAGGCGCAGGTGGTGGAAGTACGAGATGCAGACGTCCTTCGGGTTGCGGACAACGTACACCACCTGCGGGCAGTTGGTCACGTCGATACAGGAAATCAGGAGCCTGCGCCCTGGATTGACGTGTGACGACTGAGATTGAGGTCTTGCGTCATGGACTGAGCTCTGATGTCATGTGAATTGAAATCAAAACTACCGAGACGTTTGAGAACTCATCTTTCTCCGACATCCCCTCAATTGTTCAAAATGATTAATGCGTATCATAAAGTTCTTAGTTTGCCACAGTTCGACACGAATCATATCTACTTAGGCTCATTTCTGACATGGTGCCTACTCCGTTACCCTGCGCTCAAGCACTCTGGGACGTTTTCTCATACCGTAAGCTCAATACAGAACAGTCTCCGCGCCCAGGCCGCACTCCGTGACAAGAACCCTGTCGCAATGGCGGACCAATTTACGGTGTACCGACCTCCACAACGGCCCTCACCTGCACCGACCTTCATATCTGCCCACACCTGTACCGACCTTCATATCTGCCCACACCAGTACCGGCCTCCACACCTGCCTGCATCTGTACCGACCTTCATATCTGCCCACACCAGTACCGGCCTCCACACCTGCCCACACCTGTACCGACCTTCATATCTGCCCACACCAGTACCGGCCTCCACACCTGCCCACACCTGTACCGACCTTCATATCTGCCCACACCAGTACCGGCCTCCACACCTGCCCACACCTGTACCGACCTTCATATTTGCCCACACCAGTACCGGCCTCCACACCTGCCCGCATCTGTACCGACCTTCATATCTGCCCACACCAGTACCGGCCTCCACACCTGCCCACACCTGTACCGACCTTCATATCTGCCCACACCTGTACCGGCCTCCACACCTGCCCACATCTGTACCGACCTTCATACACCTGTACCGGCCTCCACACCTGCCCACATCTGTACCGACCTTCATATCTGCCCACACCAGTACCGGCCTCCACACCTGCCCACACCTGTACCGACCTTCATATCTGCCCACACCAGTACCGGCCTCCACATCTGCCCGCACCTGTACCGACCTTCATATCTGCCCACACCAGTACCGGCCTCCACACCTGCCCACACCTGTACCGACCTTCATATTTGCCCACACCAGTACCGGCCTCCACACCTGCCCGCATCTGTACCGACCTTCATATCTGCCCACACCAGTACCGGCCTCCACACCTGCCCACACCTGTACCGACCTTCATACTGCCCACACCTGTACCGGCCTCCACACCTACCCACATCTGTACCGACCTTCATACACCTGTACCGGCCTCCACACCTGCCCACATCTGTACCGACCTTCATATCTGCCCACACCAGTTCCGGCCTTCACACCTGCCCACACCTGCACCGACCTTCATATCTGCCCACACCAGTACCGGCCTCCACACCTGCCCGCATCTGTACCGGCTTGCACACCTGCGCACCGTCCTGTCAGCGCCTGCCTGGACACCCCGGCCGGCGTACCTTGCACGTGTCGAGCAGCTTGGGCGGGCACATGTGCAGCGGCAGGTGGGTCTTGACGAACCACGGCAGCGGTCGCGACTCGATGGGGTCGAAGAAGATGCGGCGCGAGATCGAGTCGCTTTCGGCGGTGATGCTGTCACGCACGCGGCGCGCTGTCACGCCCGCGATCTCCAGGAAGTGCCAGCGGTCTGGCATCAACATTGTTTTGGCGCCCTCGAAGTCGCAGTCGTTCTTGAGCAGCCAGACGAGCTCTTGCGTCCAGGTGGTGCCTGTTGGAACGGGCCGTCATGGTCAGAGGTGGCCGGTCAGGTGGTGCCTGTCGTAGCAGACCGCCATGGTCAGAGCCGGCCGGTCAGGTGGTGCCTGTCGGAGCAGACCGCCATGGTCAGAGGTGGCCGGTGAGCTGGTGCCTGTTGGAACGGGCCGCCATGGTCAGAGCCGGCCGGTCAGGCGGTGCCTGTCAGAGCAGACCGCCATGGTCAGAGGTGGCCGGCCAGGCGGTGCCTGTTGGAGCGGGTCGGTCAGGCGGTGTCTGTCGGAGCAGATCGCCATGGTCAGAGGTGGCCGGCCAGGCGGTGCCTGTCAGAGCAGACCGCCATGGTCAGAGGTGGCCGGCCAGGCGGTGCCTGTTGGAGCGGGTCGGTCAGGCGGTGTCTTTCAGGGCAGACCGCCATGGTCAGAGGTGGCCGGTCAGGCGGTGTCTGTCGGGGCAGACCGCCATGGTCAGAGGTGGCCGGCCAGGCGGTGCCTGTTGGAGCGGGTCGGTCAGGCGGTGACTGTCGGGGCAGACCGCCATGGTCAGAGGTGGCCGGTCAGGCGGTGTCTGTCGGGGCAGACCGCCATGGTCAGAGGTGGCCGGCCAGGTGGTGCCTGTTGGAGCGCGTCGGTCAGGCGGTGTCTGTCGGAGCAGACTGCCATGGTTAGAGCTGATTGGCCACCACACCTCGGCGTTCCTCCGCCCCAGGGGAGATCCCGGCAGCGGCGTGAATCGTTCCTCGTAGCTCGCTCGACCGCAGGAAACGATCCAGTAACTGGAAGAACTGCAATTCGTGAGGCGTAATAACGGATCTAATCCAAGGAAAAACAAAACCAAACTGTCTGGAAAAATGCGTTTTACGCGAGGTAAAGTGGTTCCGTTCCCACCGTCGAACTATCTCGCGGTTCTCTGCAATACCGACCAATAATCAGCGGCCAGAGCACAGGTGGCAAGGACACCCGGGTTCAGCAACATGCGAGTCTTATCGATTCTTAGCCAGGCGATAGCAGCGTCTGGCCAAAGCAGTAAGTCATGTCATGGTATCGAGGCCAGATATTTCGCCCGATGACCCCTTCATATAGCCATCGACTATATAAAGCCCGTTAAACAGCGACACAACCAGTGGCAAGGCCCCGGCCTCTGTCGGCGGCCGTGTCTGTCACCGTGATTCACGACCTCGCTGGCAGCCGGCTCATCCCCGGCTCGGTCCCAGCCGGCGGCGGCTTCATTCACCTCCGTCGACACGGTGGCGCCAGGGGGCGCGAGGTTGGCAGTACGCCGGCAGTCGAACGCGCCGTCACCCGGCCCCGTCAGCCAGCCGGCGCGCGCCGCCGCGTCGACCGCGACGTCCGACTCACCGCACTTGGGCAACGTGACCACCCAGGTGTCGTCCGCGTGCAGCGGCGTGTTGTAGTACTGCTCGAAGAACGGCTTCGAGTCGGGCACGGCCAGGTAGCGGGACGGGCCGTAGTAGGCCATGCCGTCCTCGCGGTAGTCCGGGAAGGCGTCCGTCACCCGGCGCAGTGTCTCCGGCGGCAGCGGCTCCGCACTCCACGGGAACGGCACCGGCGACGACATGTTCAGCTCCGCACTGCTGCTCTGTCGTCTGTCGGTCAGACGAGCACCGGTGAAGAAAGTGTTTTTTTTTAGAGGTGGTTGAATTGTGCTACCTGATGTGAAAAGCTTGCGCACGAAGCAGCTCAAAAGGACTCGCATTCCACTGCGAGAAATGAAGCGAAGGGAGCCTGTGGAGTTCTCCCAGGACCCTGAGGTCCCGCCTCCAGCGGCTCCAGTTTACGACTTGTCTGCTGGTTGTCTTCCTGATGGGACCAGGGGCAAAATGAATAGGGCAACGGCTTTGCCTGGAGGCATCGCAAAACACCTGTTTAACTTGGAGGGCTCAACATGAGCTACGCAGTGAAACGTGAGAAAATCTTCAAATGTTTGCTTGCCTTTGGCTAGCCGGACAGCCTGAAACAGTCACCGGCAAATACCGTTTATTTGTTCCGATGTCGCGGTCGCTTGGGATGTTGATTTTGCCCTTGCATTCCAACGCCCATCAGAAAGACAGCCAAAGTCAACTCGGCCTCTACGCGGGGCCACAACAGCCTATCTGTGAGGTCCAAATGACATCGCACATGTCATTGTGGAATGTCCAAGAGCATTCATGACGGCCAACTCATGGCACTCGGCCACCGGCCGACGAACTGTGATAGAGTTCACTGAGTCCGGACATATGTAACCCACCCCCGCATCTCTGACGTGTCCAGCTCCTCACCGGCGAAGGAGCTTCAGGGTACACAGCCTGACTGCCCCGTGTACTCGGTACGACCTGGGGGGGGGGGTCCGCGGTGGACTCCGCTCTCTGCCATCTGCCGTCCACTGAGCCCCCTCCCCAGGTCTCACATCCGGCGTCCGTTTAGCCCGCCCAGGTCTCACATCTGGCGTCCACCAAGCCCGCCTAGGTCTCAACATCCGGCGTCCGCTGAGACCGCCCAGGTTCCACATGGGAGGTGGCGGAATACCCCAGCAACAGCAAAGTTATTGTTGTTGTTGTTTATTGGTGTTTTCGGACGCGCCGACCACTGAGGTCATTTTGCGCCCATTGATCTCAGTAGTGGGTCAATGTGGGCGCGACTGACCCACTACTGAGTGGGTCAGTTGCGGGTCACAGGCGGCCCAGGGTCGCCTCCCTGTGAGAGGCATTCTCTCGCCGGTTGAGACGCGCCGGTCGCCGCTCTGTGAGAGGTAGTCGCTCACCTGGTGAGACACACCAGTCGCCGCTCCGTGTTAACTCGTTTCTCAGCCGCGTTGACACGTTGAAATAGGACCAACAAACGACGCAGCGCCGGCTTGGACAGACTCGTTTTGTTCCTATTTATTTGTAATGGTTCCGGCCGCGTTTTCCTGGTTGTCACATTGACGCCGCTCTGTCGTTATCTGATTCTTAGAAAGGCAGGCCGCAGTTGCCGACTGCGGAACCAGAAATGACCCACATAGCCGTCATTCCAGGCGTGAAGTGTATCCCGACACGATTCCGGCCATTGGAGGTCTCCGACACGAGTCTTAGCACGCAGACGTTCGCTTGGCGTAGACGTCAAGCGAAAGTCCTTGTCCTTGTCCGTTCTGCGCCGCTGGTGAAGTTCCGGAGTGAACCCTTTCACCTGGTGAGACGACCGGCCGCCGCCCTGTAAGAGACTTTCTCTCACCGGTTGAGACGGCCGGTCGCCGCCCTGTAAGAGGCATTATCTCACTTGCTGAGACGCACCGGTCAATGACCTGTGAGAGGCGGCCTCTCTCACCTGAAATGGTTGGTCACCGCCCTGTGAGAAGCAGTCCCTCTCACCTGAGATGGTTGGTCGCCACCCTGTGAGAGGCAGTCTCTCACCTGCTGGGACGCGCTGGCCGCTTCTCTGTGAGGACCGCTCGGCGGGCAGTGGGAGCTACGGCTGGCCGCGCGGAGAGAGACTTGTCGCTGCGGTGCGGCACGGCCCGCGGTGGGCGGACCAGACGGCGGCCTTGGCGCGCAATCAGAGGCGGCGGCAGGGGCGCCGGAGGACCGCCGCCCAGACCGGGCCTGCTCCTGGCGTGCGGCGCAGCGCGCTACTGAGCCGCCGGCAGCCGGTGCCGGCCGAAAAAGCCCCACCGGCGGCGCGGCAGGCGGCACTGGCACGCGCGGAATGAAGCCATCCGGGCGCGGTATTGCGGTATTAATCGCCGCCCAGGCGAGGCGCTGTTCATAAGAAGCCATCTCCAGCAGGCCCGGGAGCACGACGAGACCATTACCTCTCGCTTATTGAATCGGTCCATTGGAGGTGCCCGCGCGACTCAGCGCCGGGCATATTGGCCGCGAGCAAAACACCGCAGGGAATTGCCGAGCGCGCGTGCAGAAGGCACCAGGGGGAATATGCCAATATGGCGATGATTTATGCTTCTTCCTGGACAGATGTTTTCTCATTTCTGACGCAGATAGCCCGCCTTCCAGCCTTTCTGCATTGCAGATATACACGGATTCCCAAAGAAATAAGTCCGGCATCGAGGACGTTGTGAAACAGGCAAAATGCACTTACATTAAAAGAACCATTGTGAGGTACGATAACCTGTTATCTCTCATCTGCCGTTGCCGTCGTGCCTCAGTGGAAATAACCGATTTTCATAGATATCATATTAATAAGAAAATGATTATTTGATACATGAATATGAATATGAAAATGATTGATACATGAAGCAACATGTGATTCCAGAACCTTAGCAAAATTAGTCGCCTAAGTTAATGAGCGTGGAGTTGCACGGCAAACTCAAGATCCTCCCACACTGCCTGGTTTGATGTCGGAAACAGTATTACTGTTCGGAGGCAAAATTACTCCGTGCTTGGAATCATTTGGTTACAATGGCCCGGATTCGCGCAGTTGCCTCGGTTTGGCATGCCTATGATTCCAATGGGCGCACCTCTAACTAGATTTGTGCTTGATTTCACTTTTGAGGAATCGATTCCGAATCCGACTCGTAGTTTGCTGAATCGATTCTGATTCTGACTCAACGCTTTTTTACCGAATTGTTTCCGGTTCCGACTCAAAAAGAAATGAATCCATTCGAAATCGATTCCAGTCAAAGCTACTAAAATCCATTGGACTGGATCTTAGTAGCATCTCCAATTCCGATTCTGTGGACAACCGTGTCCGATTCTGTGATTCAACTTCGCTCCTTATTTCGGCACTATCAGTGGAATCGATTTCGATTCTGACCGGAACAGGATCGATACCGGAGTGGATTCTGATTCTGATGGAATCAAACCCAAGTCTGGCTAGAACATGTGGTCGGGTTGTATCATGCAAGCCTATCATGCTGTGGGATCCCAAATATCCATGGGAGCAGAACATTCAAGGATCTCAACAAGCAGGCGAGATCAACCCCCACCGAATCGACTGCCCTCCGCACGCCGCAATTAATAATTCGCATTCCGTACAGGCCGTAACGCCTGTACTATACGACCACCACCGGACTGAGCGGACGACGTGGACAAACGGGTCCGGTGTATTTATTTATTTGTTTATTTTCGTCCCACTGGAAGATGCGGTCCCGTTTCTGAACGCACCGAGTGACTGAATTTGTCCTGCGGCTCAGCGCGATAATTCAACCTTGGGCTCCTGTTGCCGGCCAGATCTGTTCCCTATTTCTGAGCACGCCAGGTTTTACCGTAACTGTCCTGTGCCAGTGCGCCAGGTTTGATCGGATCTGCCGTCTGTTTCAGCACGCCAGCTCCACCTCGGGCTCGATGCTGCTGCCGCACATCACCGGCGGACACTCGGGCTCCCACAGCAGTCCGGAGACCCGCAGTCTGCTGTCGCGCGGCTCGTTCAAGCATTTCCCGTCCATCTGAGCGGCGACGGCAGCGCCACGCCGCGGCCGCCGTCGCAACCGAAGGCATCGCCGCCGGCGGTCGCCGCTGGAACCAGCGACCGACGACAGCGCCGCCCGCGGCCGCCGCCGGAACTCGACCGCTAGGGGAGCGGCGCGCACGGCGTGCCCGGTCCGCCGGCGACAAATAGAGTAGACGCGACACGACAGCGGCGGCCGGCGCCATTTGTTCGCGTTAGACTTGCGTTTCGCCAATGCCACCCATTTAATCTATTTTCGTACGAGCTCCCCTCGGAGACGTGCGGCCGGCGCGTCCCCGCGGGGCCCGGTCGGCGGCGGCGCCGCGTACAAACAGGCGCCGCGGCCGGCCGGCCAGCGCGCGCCCCGTGCACCCTCCTCGTTTCTCGGCGCTGTTTGACCGCGTGCGTGCGCCAACTGTGATACCTACGTAGGTGTGTAGCGCCGGCACGGCCGGCGGTGGCGCGTGCGGTGTCTGTTTCCGTGTAGTGTCCGGCAGTCTCCGTCCGGCCCGTTGTTGACGCCACCCAGCTGGTCTCTCGGCCCGTCCATTATTGCCGGACTCGGTCGGCACGCGGCACCGGCCGACGAGCCGGCCACCGCGCGCCGCGCCTTCCCGTCTCCGCCGCTCGGTCCGCTCGGTCCGCTCAGCTGAGCAGACACGAGCCGGAGCGCCATCCTCAGACCTCATGATGCAGTTCATATGTATATGGACATATGCATGAACTTATGTGTACATGGCCGTACATATGTACCGTCTTCGGTCTAGTTTGATGACACAATACACGATATCGCCTCAATTGGCACAACGCAGCCGGGACATGGCAACGCGCACGCCCATCATCTTTGACAAAATAGAGGCGCTGACTCGTCGCACAATTCTGCTAGCAGGCTGGCGCCTCCTACAGCACAGTCGGTCTAGAGATTGGCCAGGTCGCCCAGGGGCGAGCCTGAGCCCTACAGCGGTCCAGTACCGCATTGCAGCAGCCCCTGACCTGGAACCGAGCGAACCGGCTCTTTCGTCTGTTGGCACGAGAGCCCCGCCGTCGCCGCCGCCCTGCCGCAGCCGTGCTGCCACCGCGCGGCAGACAAGGGGGGGGGGTGGGGGCGGTCCAGACGGCACCACACGGATGTCCAGCTGCGCGGCGGACCTCCTGTTTCGCTACCCCGTGGCATGGCCGCCGACCCCCTCCGTACCGCGCACTGAGACGGCACCGCGACTGACCGGTCCGGCTACCGCCACCGCGCCGCCAGACACCGCCGCCGTCACCAACGAGCGAACCACACCAGGTACCGCCGTCACGGACAAGCGAACCACACCAGGTACCGCCGTCACGAACGAGCGAACCACACCAGGTACCGCCGTCACGAACGAGCGAACCACACCAGGTACCGCCGTCACGAACGAGCGAACCACACCAGGTACCGCCGTCACGGACGAGCAAGCCACACCAGCTACGGGCTACCACACCAGAGCAGCTACACTGCCGCGGACACTGCCTTGACCCACACAGGTGGCCCACCGGCCCGCCGCCCGAGCAAGCTCACCTCCTCCGAGGCGGCCGCAGACGGCGACCACCAGTCGCCGGCACTCGGCGCGGGCGGTCTGCGGCGCGGCAGAGCCGGCGACCAGTCGGCAGTTCCTGACCGGCGCTGTACGGGCAGCCCTGCGACACCGATTACCGACATCCCGCCCAGCCCGCCGCCGGCGAGTTCAGCAGCCAATCAGAAGACGACCCCGGCATCTCCGCGGACGCTGGATCAGCGGACAGACCCCCCGGTGCAGCACGAGCAAACAGTGCTACCAAAGTCCCCCCCCCCCGAGAAACGGCTAACGTAAGCCCGTCTTCCACATGGGTAACTTCCACCAGCCCGTCACGCCGCTGGGTCGCTCCTTCGGCGGGCTGCAGCCTTCGAGACCGGCCGGCGTCCGGGCCGCAGCGTCCCCGGCGGCGGTACGCTCGCCGCTCCTCTGGTGCACGATCCGACTCCGCGGGCCGCCACCGGGTTCAGAGGCCCCGGCAGTCCGACACACCCCGGCAGACGCACCGCTAGATCCGCGTCTCCATGCGGAGCGCGGCGGCCCGGCCGGCGGCCGCCGGGTCGGCGGCGCCGTCCGCGGACGCCGTCGCCGCCGCCGCGTCGCCCGACGGCCGCGACTCGGCGCCGCGCGGCGGGCTGAAGTCGAAGTCGTTGTCCCAGGCACTGTCGGCGGCGTCGGCCGGCGGCGACCACCAGGGCGAGGCCGGCGGCGGCGGCGGCTCGCGCGGCCGCGCTATCACCACCGTCTGCCGGATGGCGATCGGCTCGGAGGCGTCCAGCGAGCCGCCGCCGCGCCGCCGGCCGCCCGGCTCGAACACGAACGGCTGGCTGAGCGCGTCCCGGTCGCCGATGTGCGGCGGTCGCGTCTGGCAGGCGACGTCGACCAGCCGCGGGCCGAGCGGGCCGGCCCGGCCGCCGGCCGCGCACGAACAGTCCGCCGACCGCTCGCGCTCGCGCTCCTCCAGCACGCGCGCCAGGATCGCCGCCGAGACGCGCTCGTCCTCGGCCACGTCTGGCTCGGCCTCCTCGGCTGAGGGCGGACAAAAAAACCCGGTCACACCACTGTAAAACCTGTACACGGCAGTGACGTTCAACGCTGCGAGTGTGAGTGTATGAGACAAAGGAGAAAAAAGTGGCGATTTCGGTCCATCCTGGCACGTGAAGAACGCAACGTAAAAAAACGATACGACTGATATCTAGCGCAATACTGTGATGCAGAGAACTTATCCAATTCGTCCCCGTAATTTGTTCAGGTCAGTAATTCTCTTTCGCAGTGACAAAGGAGACCGCGACACAAGGAAAAAGTCAGGCCATCTCTGTCACTTTCTCGACCCACACTTGACAGCAAACTCACGGACGACCTGGAAAATGGCGATAACGTGGTTAGGAGATCGACCGATCGATCTGCGGTGGTCCGACCGCCGGCGCAGCACGCGACCGTGGGCGCGGACGGCCCGACCAGAGGGCGCCGGTGACGGTACTGGCAGGTCGCCGGTCCTCTCTCTCCCGTCACGGTACACGCTCCATCGGAGCCCACCGCGCCGAGACGCCGCCAGAGGGCGCCGGAACCCGTCCGAGGGGCGGCGAACCTGCGGCACCGCTTGGTCGCTTCGTGTCGGCAGCGCCCCTCAGCGGGCAGCCGGCCCGCCAGAACATGACATCTGTCACACAGCCTGACGGCGGCCGGCCGGCCCTGGGTCGGCCCTCCCTCCGGCCGGCCGACGGTGAGGGGTGTCGGCCGTGACGTCACACGGCCGCGGCTCGAGCGCCACTGTCGGAGGGCACGGCGGTGCCGGCCGGACAGACGACCTCGGCGGCCCGCGGCCGGCGGCTGTCACTGGCTGCAGCCGATCACCGGGACCGGCTCCCCTGAACACGGCCAACTGGGCTCAGCAGGCTGGCCGTGGTGGAGCCGGGCGGCCGTCGGTGAGGTCCGGAACAACAACACGGGCTTCGCTGGAGTCAGAACGAGAGATGGAGGATGACAGATGGAAGGCCGAGATGCTCCGATCCCAAAACCTCCAACAAATCTCCTCCAAACCCCGTGAAAAACGGCCGCATCGGAACGACCGGCACAGGGCAGCCGATAAAAACCGCGCCGAGAGCCTTAATATCGCCGTCAGCGGCAGGCCGCCATCCGCTCCGGGACGAGGCGGCCTTCGTTGGCATTCGGAATGCGTGGGCGGCCGACTGGAGGGTGTCAGACTGCTCCCTGGCGGCGACCATCACAGGCCCACCAGAGCGACAGCGGGCAGCCGCTGCATCAGTCAGAGGGTGTCAGACTGTTCCCAGGCGCCGGTGACCGACACAGGCCCACCAGAGCGGCAGCAGGCGGCCGCGGCATCAGTCAGAGGGTGTCAGACTGTTCCCAGGCGCCGGTGACCGACACAGGCCCACCAGAGCGGCAGCAGGCGGCCGCGGCATCAGTCAGAGGGTGTCAGGCTGTTTCCTGGCCAGAGCGGGAGCAGGCGGCCGCGACATCAGTCAGAGCGTGTCAGGCTGTTCCCTGGTAGCGGTAGCGGTGACAGGCCCACCAGAGCGGCAGCAGATGGCTGCGGCATCCGGACTCGGCCGTCTGATGCCCTTTCCGCTGATCGCGCGGCGCCGTTCATTGGTGTCCGGCCGGGGGGTGGGGGTCGGCTCCGGACCAGCCGATAACCAGGCGACCGAGGGCACGGACCACGCGGCCCGGCCCAGCCGACCAGCCTTGGCCCGGCCTCGGCGGCCGCCTCGGTCCCGCGCGAGACACCGTCACGGTGTCCTGCTCGCCGACTCGGCTGAGAGAAGACCGTCTGGAGAGGCGGCGGCCGCCCGGCTCCCGCTCCCCCTGACGGTCCGCGGCGGAGACACCCGGCCGGCTCCCGCTCCCCCTGACGGTCCGCGGCGGAGACACCCGGCCGCCCGGCTCCCGCTCCCCCTGACGGTCCGCGGCGGAGACACCCGGCCGGCTCCCGCTCCCCCTGACGGTCCGCGGCGGAGACACCCGGCCGCCCGGCTCCCTCCCTGACGGTCCGCGGCGGAGACACCCGGCCGGCTCCCGCTCCCCTGACGGTCCGCGGCGAGACACCCGGCCGCCCGGCTCCCGCTCCCCTGACGGTCCGCGGCGGAGACACCCGGCCGGCTCCCGCTCCCCCTGACGGTCCGCGGCGGAGACACCCGGCCGCCCGGCTCCCGCTCCCCCTGACGGTCCGCGGCGGAGACACCCGGCCGGCTCCCGCTCCCCCTGACGGTCCGCGGCGGAGACACCCGGCCGCCCCACTCACCCTCCGGCGCCTTGTCGACGGCGTACACCATGGCCGTCGGCGGGAACGTGGAGATCGGCACCTTGATCACCTTGAAGTCCGGCTTCCGCGCCTCCTTCTGGTGCGAGTTGAGACAGGACTTGACCTTCTGCTGCAGGTCAACCGGCAGCTGTCGATAAAAGGACTGGTGAACGGCTGTACCGCAGTCCGCGGCGCTGTCTGCTAACTGGCCATGCTCTAGTAGCACTAACGTTCAACAAGCTCATAAACCAAATGACAATGTTCTATGCATTACCATAAATCGAGCGCGTGAAAGGAACGATCTCCCCCAAAGTGGGAGATGACGCAACTGACCACCTCTAGCGTAACAAGTCGCGTAACTGACCATCCGGGCCCAGCGTGAAAGTCGGGTAACTGACCGTCCCTAGCGTCAGAGGTGTCGTGACTCACCGTCCCCAGCGTGGGAGGTGACGCGAAAGATCGTCTCCAGCGTGAGAGGTGGCATGACTGACCGTCCCCAGCGTGAGAAGTGATGCGAAAGATCGTTGCCAACGTGAGAGGTGGCGTGACTGACCGTTTCTAGTCGACGCGATATGAAGGTGGACGGTTTACACTGCAGCAGCTGAATGGCCAGATGGAGGTCGTTCCGGTACCGTTCCTGAGAATACACGGACCGTGTCACGGCTGTGGCTGTCAACGGGATACACGCCACGTGCATGGGAAAAACGTGACCTGGGTCCGCGGGCACGCTTCAGCACACACGGCGCGGAACAGCTACCACAAACAAAACGCCGACACACATCTGCGCAGAAACCAACATTCCCTGGCGTCATCTTCCCCACAAACGGTTCGTTTAAAAGAGGTTCGTTTTAAAAAGTCCCGGAAGTGCTGCGTAATTAGCTCGCCATTCTTCGATCGTCCCCACGTTTGAAGCTTTCGTGGACAGCTCAAACGACCAAAAGCGGAAGCGGAGCTGGGCCTGGCAAAGGACCTGCTGAAATTTGCCTGTCCGTTTGTCCTACTCATTAAATCAGACTCAGACTCCCCACCGCTCTACACTGGGTACAGTGACATGGACCATCACTTCTTGAATATTACATAAAACACTGGTGACGACGGCGTAAACTTCTACGACACCCAGAGCACTCTGCTTCAGACGTCGGACAGCGACTTAAATCCTGAGCACGTATAAAAGACGCTGGAAAGGGGCTGACAGCTGGAGGGCTTTAACAAAGATCGATAGCTAGCAGTCTGAGCGCCAAACGAGTGGCGAGCTTCCTCAAGTGGGAAATACACCTTTACCACCCTTGCAGGGGAAACGACAAGGACGACCATTAAATACCGAACATCGTCGCCAGCCATCGGTTCACTATGACGATCACTTTTCTTTACAATTTAGGAGTCCTGCTCAGAGTGCGATTCTGTATTTGCTCGGTAAGTACCATACTATGGTCTTTGTGCTAGCCTAGTACCTATGCTCCTGAGCCAGATCAATAACAAAACTAAGCTCGCAGTTTTATTGCGTTACTGACGCTCAGGTTTCTAAGCCAGTTCAGTCCTCCTGCTCAGTCGTCCGGGCCACTTCTGTATTTACGCTCAAGGACCTGCTTTGGCTCACCATTCATATCAAAGTATCTGTTTTGGTTCAGCACTGTTTCAGCTCAGGTCTCCGTGCTGGTTCAGTACTGACCTTCAGGTCTCCGTGCTGGTGCAGTACTGAGGCTCAAGTGTCTGTGTCGGTTCAGTTAAACTCACGCTCAGGTCCCTGTGCCGGTTCAGCTCGGTTCTGGCTGCCACCAGGTGGGTGGTTAGGTTGCCCACGTCCTGACTCAGCGCCGTCTTGTCCGTTTCGTATTTGTCCACGATCCGCAGCAGCTTATCCTCCAGGTTCTGATTGACGCGCTGCAGCTTTTTATGCGACTCCAGCAGCCTGAAACAGCCAATTGCTACGGAGTCGGGCAGACCCAATTTCGCCGGCGCGGCGCGTAACACGACCTCCGCCCGACCTCCAGCGCGCAGAAACGACGACGGCGGCGGCGGTAACAGGGCGCGTCACGACACAGGATATTACCCGGACCGGCTCCGCTCGCCACCGCCCGCCGCTGCGGTCTGAGGACATCAGTCCACCGCACCAACCGCGGTCTGAGGACATCAGTCCACCGCACCGACCGCGGTCTGAGGACATCAGTCCACCGCACCGGCCGCCGTCTGAGGACATCAGTCCACCGCACCGGACACGGTCTGAGGACATCAGTCCACCGCACCGACCGCGGTCTGAGGACATCAGTCCACCGCACCGGCCGCGGTCTGAGGACATCAGTCCACCGCACCGGCCGCGGTCTGAGGACATCAGTCCACCGCACCGGCCGCGGTCTGAGGACATCAGTCCACCGCACCGGCCGCGGTCTGAGGACATCAGTCCACCGCACCGGCCGCGGTCTGGGCATACCAGTCCATCGCACCAGACGAGGCCTGAGGACATCAGTCCACCGCACCGGACGCGGTCTGAGGACATCAGTCCACCGCACCGGCCGCCGTCTGAGGACATCAGTCCACTGGTCGGCCGGACTATGTAGGGCCGCAGCCGGCGCGGGACGGCGCCAAATCTCGGTCCCGGGGGGCCGTAGGACCTCTAATGGCCCAGACAACGCCATGGTATCGTTTCCCCACTATCGACGAACGCTCCGAACACCAACATCATAAGAAAGCCATTTCCCGTCCGTCCTCTCTTTTCCTCTCTCTGAATCGCCTCTTACATTCTCTTCAGACAAGGGCAATCACTTAGGCCCGTCTTCCGCCGCGAACGCCATCCCCCATCCCTCTCGTCGTCCAGAAACCTGGAACGTCGCCATTTTCCACGTTCTGCCTATCCGGCCCGCTCCATAAGCCGGCTCATCTGCGTCATCCTCTGGCGAGCCTCACCTGTCGTACTTGTCCTGCCACTGTCCCAGCTGGCTGCGCAGCTCTCCCACCTCGCCGTGAGGGAAGCGCTCCGCCTCTCGCAGCACGTTCGTCTCCAGCCGCAGGATGTGGAAATCCCGCTCGATGACGCGCTGCTTCAGCGACTCGATCTCGCGGTGGAGATGTAGTGCGTGCGGATCACACTGCGAGCACTCACAGCCGCACTCCTGTCGGACATAGAACACGATCATGCTGTGAACTGTGAACTGTGAACAGTTACAGCCCCATTCCTGCCGGTCACAGACGGTAACACTGGGCAGAGGGTAACAATGTTAGCATACGGTACCACTGTAAACAGAGGGTCACACTGTGAGGCGTTGACAACACTGTGAGCAGAGGGCCGCATTGCGGGCAGATAGCAATACTATGAGCACTCACAGACACACTCCTGTTGCGTGGACCAGACGATGATATCGTGAACAATCACAGTCCCACGATTGTTGGACCACACCGTTGTCAGCAGACTGCGCACTGTCAGCTGGAGATACAGTGCGAGTGCTCAAGTCCAGCGATGACAGTCACCCTCACTCAAGTTCGGTGAGTCAGGGCCACACATCTGTCGGACTCATCACTAGCCTACAATGACGGCCGCTGAGTCCCGCCCATACATCTGCCGGAGTCGTCACTGACCTTCACTAACGGGTGTGCCGAGCTGGTCAGTTAATTAACGGTCACGCACCCACAGCCGGGAACATCCCACAGACCCTGACCAATCCCACATTCAGGCAAGGCGTCCTCCCTCCATCGGTTATCACCCAGGGGGTCCTCTCTCAATCGAAGCCACCGAGAGAGTACCGCCGAACGGCTTCCTCCACCGATGGCCGCCGACGGTGTCCACCCTCCATCGACAGCCACCGAGGGTGTCCTCCCGTCTCCAATGACCAGAGCGAGAGTCATCTCCCTCAGCTCCGCAGCTGGTTCGTCCCCCCCCCCCCTTCGCCGACCTCGGGTTTCCCGTCCGCGTTTGACGTCAGCACGGGGACGCCGTCATCAGAAACCGGTTCCGGGAAGTCTGGATATCGAGACCGAGCCGCCGGTACCGAGGCCATGCCAGCGTGACAGGTATGTACAGAGCCCAGCGAGACGCCCATCAATCGAGCACGTCCCTCCCCGGTCCCACTCCGGACCGCAGACAGCGAGAACCCGCTCCGTCCCTGAACGGCAGCACAAGGCACGTCCGTACATGCTGAGACCCCGCTCCGTCCCTGAACGGTAGCACAAGGCACGTCTGTAAATGGCGAGACCCTGCTCCGTCCCTGAACGGCAGCAAGGGACACGAATGTAGATGATGAGTCCCTACTCCGCCCCTGAACGGCAGCAGAAGGTACGTCTATAGATGGCGAGACCCTACTCCGTCCCTGAACAACACAAGGCACGTCTGCAGATGGCGAGACCCTGCTCCGTCCCTGAACGGCAGCACCAGGCACGTCTGTACACAGTGAGACCGTGCTCCGACCCTTAACTGCAGCAGGATGCACGTCCGCCGAGACTTCCATCCTGAGAAGTCAACACGACAACAGACGAACGCGCGGCTGTCTGATGCGCCAGGCTTCAGCATGAACAAACACATCCGGGGATTCTGGTATTTGCCCTCAGCACACAGTCGACACGCGACCTGCCCGCTCTCCGTTCGGAAGTCGTTGTTCCAACAATGCGGGAGGCAGAGACTAATGAGCGAGGGTGGATCAGTTACGTCAACAAACGACGGACGTGCTTCTGAGGAGGATTTACAACCATCTCACTACTGTACACTTGCCCGTAACTGTCGCTGGGGGATGAAAACGTTACGCGCTAAACTCGCAGTACAATACCCATTCCAACACCGACAAATGGGCTCAGAGCAATACAAAAGGGTCCAAAACTTCAGCCATCACGACGCTGAACTTCCAGACGCGGGACGTCTCGGCGGCAATTTCAGACCTCGTGCCGAACGGGGACGAGAGCTGATGGGTGACGTCAGAGGATGGCCCACGGGCCAGAGGTCACTTTTCAGTTCTCCGTCACCGACAGCGAGCCACCAACAGACAGCGTCACGCCAAACACGGCGCCCCCCCCCCCCCGGGCAGCCGGAAAACCCCTGCAGCGAATCCGCCGGAGCAATCAGCTTGATTGCCGCGACATTTGACGGTCCTCACGCCACGTCGTCACTGGTTGGCCCCGGGCTAGCTGACGGCTGCACGCAGCACCCTCGCCGCTACTGAAGCTATTTTCGTCCATCGCCAAGCTCCTTGTGGCCTGTCCGCCGGAGCGAACATTTGTACCAAGCTAACGGCTGTTGTCACGCAATCGATCGTTATTCTCCAGACCGATACTCGTTTTTCAAAATGCCTGCACAAATCTCTACAAAGCATTTCGCTACAAATCGAATGGAGATGGATGGCCAAGAAAACTGGTCACCGCCCCTACAACGTAGCGGTTCTGCGTCCCCTGTCCACCGGCCAACAATCCGCAGCAGATAACACTCACCGTACTTTCGGGCGCATACCAGATGACGTCACAGGATGGGCCAAAGTGCACATCTCGTGTCGGGAAATCTTGCCTCGCAAACCTGTCAACAACCTCCTGACCGGCAGCTCAGCAGCCGATAATCAGGCTTGACAACCGACTGGCCTTCCATTCGTGGATAACTCCAGCTTCCAATGCCGTTTCAATAAACATGTCTGAAGGGACAATGAGCGCATCTATAGCACAGTGAGCGTATCATGAGTACCGCACGTCCCCTCCCTCGCCATCACGTCCGTTCATCTCATTCCAGGACACGCGACCCTGATCGCCCGTCTGGCCGGCCAGGACCAGACGGTCGGGAGGTAACCGGGCCGGGTGAATGTCACCATCTGTCTGGAGGGCCGCCGTGACCGGACGGCCGGGTCCGGGCTGAGGTCTGAAGCGCCGGTCTCAGGTGCTGCCCGGCTCCGGCGGCCGTTCCTCGGCCTCACCGGCGCCTCGCAGAGCCTCCATTAGGGCAGGGTCGTGCATCACGGTAACGGCTCCCCTGAGCGACCCCCCCCCCCCCCCACCGACCGCCGGGTTCAATAGCAGGGCGGCCGGCCGAGTCCCCGCCTTGGCACAGAGCGTCGGGCGGACTGGTCTCGCACTGGCGGGCGGACTGGTCGCGCCGGCGGCCAGCAGTGGGCGGTACGCACCTCCCGGCCGCCCCAGCCCGAGGAGGCGCCGGCCGCGTCTTTCCGCCTCGTCCGCTAATTTATTCATGGGGTCCCCGAGGAGAGGACGTTTCCAAATCAGGGCCACTTTCTCCGCGAGCTGAGTCGTTATGCCCATTAGCAGCGAAGTCCTCGGGGCCTCCCGGCTATGGCAGACAGGCAAAGACAGATGAAGCCGATTGATGTTGAATGTAGAACGTTCTTAACAAAATTATTTAGTGAATTTACAGGCGCGAAGAAGCCCTGCTTTTGCGGGCCAAAATAAACAGCCTCCGTTACCAATCGTCACGTTGCACGCTGCGAGACAGTCGACGTACCAGGAAAAAACCCTGAACCCAGACTAAGGAATATACATTGGCCAAAACAATTTTCGGCTTTACCAAACCGTGGCATATCACCGGAGGCTAACGGACTGCTTCACGGTGGTGCGAGCTAACAACACACCAGTAAAGCGGCAAAGCAGGAGTTTTCGCGCCGTCACACCTTTCCGGCAGGGAATTCCGATCGTGCGGGAACGCGAGCTTCGCTCTGAAGTGCCAGCCCCAAATCCCCAGGCCTGATTCGTCCCCGGCCGGCTGCCCGCCAGGCCGACAGACCGGCCTGAGAGGGGCACGTTTCTGCCGCACCAGAGGCTCTGAGTCGTGGCCGCACGCTCAGCTGGTACGGTCTCCCCTGCCGCCCCTGAAGCAGACACTCGTTACAATGGCGGACAACGGAAGGCAGAGAGCTACGGCAGACGCACACACACGCGCTTCCATTCCGCCAAACAAATCACCAGGCCTTAACTTTGAAAACGTCCCTGCACCGACCGTGCCGTGTCGGCTACTTCTCCGTTTATAAATGATGCTTTCTTGCCATGAGAAATCTAGCTTCAGACTAGCTCGGTAGCTACTTCCACGGTGGTCGCAGATACGCGATGTGAATGGGGCTCACGTTCGTGAGCCAATCACCCTCCCGTGGCACATGACGCCGTGAACCACCACAGTTCAACGATACAAACAGCCAGCTTGAGTTACGAACCCTCCGCGACACCGGGCACGTCCTTTTCCAAGCACTGAGCGACATTTTCGGGCTTCCCATTCCTCCGGCGCCAGCGCGTGGCCAGCGAACCTCACTGGTCCAGGTTACGAGCGGCAATGCGCCGTCCGGACGGCGCGGAGATATGATTCCGGACGTTTGTCAGGGTGAGCTAAGTTATGGCTTCATCTCCGCCGCGCCGCTGCAGAACGACATCCGATCTGTTCTGCTTCTCCTTGCTCGGGGCCCATGCATTTCAAAAGTGGGACCATCTGCGGAGAAGACGGAAAAGTTCTCAGGGAGCGGACCGCTTTAAGTGCCGTGATTTTCCATACAGAACGAGGCATGGTCCGATGTCTGAGCAATTCCGTACCTATGCGGCGCTGTCAGCGGGCAGCGCGGGGAACAGCGGATCTGACCTTGTTCAGGGATAACACAACAGGAGCCACCGATGAACCCACATCCGATGTCAGCCGAGAAGAGCTTGACATACCTGACCTTGGTCAAGGGCGGCGTGCCTCGAATTCGCATCACATCTGGTACTGAATTCCACCAGCATCCCACACAAGCTGGGCGGTGCGCTTCAGAAGCCGGGCGCTGCTATGGCCGGCCGTGTAAGGGCGCTCTCATGCTGGGCCCACGGCCCGAGGGAGCCTTACACATGTGCTTCTCGTGAGATGAATCACGTGGAACAGCCGGCCGGCCGAGAAATGTTGGCCATCATTCGCCGACAGCCGCGGCAGGCCAAACGCCTGGTCTTGGGGCGGTTTGCACACAATCCACGCACGGCCAACGCAGGACGGCGGGCCGTTTTCGACTCAGCACCGACGTGACCCGGGTTCCGCGGCCGGACACCGCTGACCGGCCGGCCCGTCGGGCAGCGGCGCCGTGAACGGGCCACCTCTGGCGCTGGTCGGCCGTCGTCCGCCCGACAGACGCTGAACGGACGGACGGACGCCGCCGGGAAAACAGCTGACCAGCTCGGCGGTACGGCCGATACTGTACCGGACGGTGTCCGTTTTCCATACGTGTGACGTGACGACCTGCGCCTCTCGACTCTCCAAATGCACGACTGCCGACCTCGGTCACTGTCCACGTCAGAGCGCCCCGTCCCGGACCCTGCTCCGGCCGCCGACTCCGGCCGGCGGCGGTCGGGGAAACGTCTGAACGTGCGGCCCGTGACCTCCTCTGCGGCGGAGGCCCGGCTCGCTCCCGGCCGCCGCTCGCGGCCACCGGGGCCCGGCCGACCGCGGCCAGATGTTCACGCCGACAGCGCCAGCACACCGCACGGCCAAGTGTTCAGCTACCAGACAGACACTTTTGCGGAAATACCGCACGGCGCGGCGGCTCACCGCCTGTCCCTGGTGATTAATAAATCATGGCGTGCGGCGCCGCACGATACTTCGATCGCGTCCACGAGCTCAGACTACAACTAGCCTGGCATACACTTCCAGCGCAGAGGTGCACCGCCGCTGGGCCGATGGGCAGAACTAGACGTCCCTACACTCTGCAGGGGACTGTTCAGCGTACCTTCGCACCTCCGCCGACGACCTGTTTTTCAGCCGCGTCCAATCAACGCAGCGCCCACGTCTGATCTAATAATGGCAGCACGGTGCGCATCTCTCGGTCCGTGCAGCGTCCAATCGCGGCGGCGCCGTCACAGCCGGACGGAAAACACGACTCTCAGCAGCAGCCCTGGGGAGACTCACGGAGTCGTCAGCAGTCTGGGGCAGACTCACGGAGCTAGCAGCACCCCTGGACACACTCATGGAGCCGCTAGAAGTCCTGGACAGACTCACGGGGCTAGCAGCACCCCTGGACACACTCATGGAGCCGCTAGAAGTCCTGGACAGACTCACGGGGCTAGCAGCACCCCTGGACACACTCATGGAGCCGCCAGAAGTCCTGGACAGACTCACGGGGCTGGCAGCACCCCTGGACACACTCATGGAGCCGCCAGAAGTCCTGGACAGACTCACGGGGCTGGCAGCACCCCTGGACACACTCATGGAGCCGCCAGAAGTCCTGGACAGACTCACGGGGCTAGCAGCACCCCTGGACACACTCATGGAGCCGCCAGAAGTCCTGGACAGACTCACGGAGGCTGGCAGCACCCCTGGACACACTCATGGAGCCGCCAGAAGTCCTGGACAGACTCACGGAGCCGCCAGCAGCCCTGGCCAGACTCCTGAACACCAGGATCTGACCGCCAACACCGAGCTTCATAGCGGACACAAGGCTCTGAACCCGGCGAGTCGGGACAGACCAAGCCTGCCAGTCCAGGCCAGGCCAGGCCAGGCCAGGCCAGGCCGGGCCGGGCCGGGCCGGGCCGGGCCGGGCCGGGCCGGACCGGACCGGACCGGACCGGACCGGACCGGACCGGACCGGACCGGACCGGACCGGACCGGACCGGACCGGACCGGACCGGACGGGACCGGACGGGACCGGACGGGACCAGACCAGACCAGACCGGACCGGACCGGACCGGACCGGACCGGACCGGACCAGACCAGACCAGACCAGACCAGACCAAACCGGACCGGACCGGACCGGACCGGACCGGACCAGACCAGACCAGACCAGACCAGACCAGACCAGACCGGGCTGGACGGGACGGGACGGGACGGGACGGGCCGGGCCGGGACCGGGACGGGACGGGACGGGACGGGACGGCCGGGACGGGACCGGGCCGGGCCGGGCCGGGCCGGGCCGGGCCGGGCCGGACGTGACCGGACCGGACCGCCAGCCCCGACAGGCTTCCTCCACTGTCCAGGAGCCGCCGCTGTCACCGGGGCGGGAAGCTCCAGCAGCCGCAGGCGGAAACTGACCGGACACGTCTCCTTGCCGTCCATGGCGCCGCCGTCCGCTGCCGCCGGTGGTCGGCCGACCTCGCTCCCGGCGGCGCACGGTCGGATCAGACGGACGGGCCGGAGGTCCGCGCCGCCGATGTCGGCCCGGTCCTGTGGATACGCAAACAGTCAGCTGGCCCGCAGACACCAGATGGTCCGCGCGATGTGAAAGATAAGACAAAATCCACACATCGAGCGAGGCAACATCAAGTCCCGGGTCACCAGCACTGCCAGCCGGTATTATCAAAAACGAACGGCTTACAGCCAGGGGCGCAAAGGTCACACGTGCGTTACGGTCCAAAAATGGAGCAAGGCTTTCCAATGATACGGTGTATCGCCAGGCAAGTTGTGCTATGTTGTTCACCGGCATACCAGCACGTGTAATTTGAACAGTAAACCAGGGACAAAAAACCTTCCGAAATCGCCGGCCACATAACTCACAATGCCCAGTCGTAAACACTCCGGATGCGAAAACGTTTCACAGTCGCCGCACGTGACTATCACTGTGCCAAGCCAGTGCGGTCCTGCGTGGGGTCTCCGCTCCGGCGCGGCACGACTCCAGCAGGCCGCGAGTACACAGCCGGGCGGACCCGGCCCCGACAACGGCCAGCGGCCGGTCGGCACCTACCGGACAGCTTCAACTCGGCAATCGATTGCGGCCGCCGGTCCGCCTGGCCGCAGGGGGAGGCCATTCGGCTGTGGAGGGGGAGGGGAGCGGGCGGCCGCGCCCCTTGACCCACGCAGAACCACCGGGGCCCGAGGATGGAAATTTGTCTTTTTTTCTTGGTGTAGGTGTATAATTTTGGTTCTGGAGGATAAAATTTTGCAAAGAGCAATGCTGTTATGATTTTGTGTTCTTAACATGTCAGTTATGACATACTTGCTTCCCCCAATGGAGACCGAGTCGTTTGCTTGCAGTGAGAGATGTGTCAACATAGTTCTAATGGAGCTTTTTGATGGAGCAAAAGATCAAACTTTTGGAGTGAAAAATGCTTTTGGAGTACATATTTTTCGGTGTTTTTCAACACCAAAAAAACACCAGCTTTTCCAACCTTGCCAGGGCCCGAACAGGCAGCCAGGCGCCGTCCAGCCAGCCGACTTTCCAAGCGGCCGCCTGCCCCGCTGACCGAGAGACGGCGGCCGCTGGCACGTGCCGCGTGCCGCTCGCAAACCGCCGCCGCCGCCGCCGGCCGCTCTCGGTCGGCGAGAACGCGCGGCGCCGTGTCGGCGGGCCGTGCGGACCGAGCGCCGGGCGGCCGGGGCGGCTAAAAGGCCAGGTCGCAGGTGGTCTGGCGGCGGCCGCAGGTGGTCGCCGGCAGTCGGAGCAGCGGCCGCCGGACTCCGCCCAGACGGCCGTCTGAGCCCGGCCCGGCGGCCGACGGTGAGACAGCAGGACCGTGCCCGAGCGGCGCCGCTCCGCCGCCGGCCGCACCTCGGCCGGTGATCGAGCACCCACTCGGCGGCCGCCGGCGCCAGCTGGCCGACCGGACGGCCGCCGATCGCCGGCCGGACCGCGGCGTCTGCGGTGACCGGACGCGTCGCCCCGGGCAAACACAGCCGGGCGCCGCGTCAGACGTCGGCCCGCCGTGTTTGTTCGGCTGATGGCGGCCGAGGGCAGGAGGCCGGCGCTCGACCGCCGCCGGCTCCGTCACAGAATGGATGGCCTCGGGACCGCCGCCGGATCCGCCACGAAACGGATGACCTCGGGTGGCCTCGGGACCGCCGCCGGCTACTCAGCCCTCGGCAAGCGCTCCGGAGACTTTTTGCCGTCACGCCGTGCCGCCACAGTGCGGCTGAGACTACGGCGACGTCGTTACCGTTACGCCCGTCACGGCCAGCCCAGCCGAGCCGGGACGTCACAGAAACGCGATGGCGATCTGCACGGCCCACATCCGCGGCGGGCGGCCGAGCAAGGGAGCGCGGCCGGCCGCGTGGTGACGGATGGCGACGGCTTGCGCCCACGGACCGAGAAGCTGCCCGTCCCACTGGCCATCGGTCACTGCACGCCAGCCAGCCACGCACTCTATTATGGCGCAATAAAGGACATGGAGTACTGGCAGCTTCTTACAGCTCACAGCAAAAACAGAGCACAAGAACATTACAAAGAGACTACACAAAGCTAGTCTCTTTTGCCATGAAATCCGAATGCATTTTTGTACCCAAACTTGCCGTATTACGTCAACAAAGTTGCCCCAACTTTTTCTGGCAATCATTTTAACGACACAAAACACGTCTCAGAATGCAAACCCTAGACGGGCGACCACAGGCAGAGCATCCGGGTTCCTTCAGCATTCTGACTTTCTGTGATGCCACAGGGGCATGACCTTTCGGACAATGCGGGCACTGAATGTTACAGACCGGACGCGCCGCCTGCGTCACAATATGCCGCTAACCCCACCGTTCTGGCCGCCGGCGCCGCAGACCATGACCTTTCGGCGCCTGCGGTCTTCGCTCAGCCGCAGGCGGTGTACTGATGGAGCGTACAGGGCATGTCGGTCCGCCGACGCAGGAGCCGCGTCACCGGAGCCGCCGGCCCGCCCCCGAGCCCCAGCGGACCCAGCGGAGTGACGTGCCGGCCCCCGCCCTCGCCAGAAGGGGGTACCGCAGCGCCGAAAAGGGAGCCCGACCCGCGGCGACTGTCGGGCCCTGATGCAGCGGGCAAACATGATATTTCTGCCTCTGACCCGGAGCTGATGTTGACTCTGAGATGATGCGTGTCAAGACGGACAAAAACTCGGCTGACCTGCGATTTCCATAATTCAAAACAATTCAAGGCTAGCGGGCTGTTGTAGTGAGCATTATCTTCCAACGTCCGCGACACGACAAAATCACCAATAAAAGTATTCATTCCTGATAGGTAACCACCACCCCAAGCATTTCTGTCGTACAATGATTTCATGCCATAATGGGGATATGGGTCACCTAGATTTACGACAGCCCGCGTTTATCACTTCGCGACTACAAACAAAAAAAAACGAGCAGCAGACCTTTGCTGACCCCAAAACCCTAGCGCGCCGGTCACCTACCTGGCGGGGTGCAAATGACCGGCGCCGGCCCCACGTCAGCCGTCCCCGCCCGTCGGCTCTCAACGTCGACAGCTGACGGCGCGGCGGCCGTCGGGGCGACAGACCGCGGCCGCCGCAGTTCATCGACCGCCCGCCAGGGGCGCTGCCTGTCACCGGGTATACAGGCCGCGAACGGATACGTCCCATTGCGCCCAAGCATGCGCTGCGATCGCAAAAAACTTCCCTTATACTGTCATGACGAATGCAGCGCCCGAGGCTGGCATCATGCAGCAACTCTTTCCTGAAGACCACAATGCTGCATCTTTGCAAGAATGGGCTGAACAACTTGCATATGCAAGCAAACCAAAAATTAACTAACTATTTCATGGAATCCACAATCTGTTGCTTCTTTTAGTTGCTTTTCAGACATATTTCATTCACAAATGAAAACAAAAAATGGGCATCTAGCCAGCAAGGACCTAACATTCATGCAAAGGTGGACAATTTGCCCTCCATGTTCTTTTCTAATCTTAATTCAAACTGCTGATGCAATTATGCTGACATTTAGTGCCTTTCTGCATTATTTCCACATATAACATTGCAATTTTAGCATCCCACATGATCCAGGAGCAGCTGACAGAATGTTTCTGGGAAGCAATACATCATGCCACTTTCAGTCTGTTCCAGATTTATACTAGCTCATTTAGATATTGGTGCTTTAGGTAAATATTTACCTATACTTTGATTTCCATGCATGCTTTTTATGATGAGAGCATCCACAACATCCAAAAAGTGGCTGGTACTGTCCATGGCAGATACAGGAGACATCACTGAGAGTAAGGTACAGTCATGTGGAAGTGGATTTTACATGCTGAAAGCAATGCATGGCTGGATAAATTAATTCTTTAGTACCATAAATGGATACAAAGGACTTATTTGGTAGAAAGAACATAAATAATAGTCAATGCAAGCATCAGGAGCATCATATGTCAGCAAACCAAAATCAGCTCTTTATTGTCATTTTCTGTTCACCTGAAGGCACCAATAAAAAGTCAGTTATGATCACCAGACTTCCATTTGAACCATATCCCAACAGGATATGATCAAAGCCCACCAGATTTTGCAGACATGCCAGTGATATCAATTAAAAGCAGACAACTATTCCGGTCCTTGTTATAATTTTAAAAGCAGACAAAGCACTAGATTTGTGCCCAGAGCTTACTTTCCAGCAAAAATGGCAAAACTCATATAATGAGCAATCTTCATGCGAATACTTGCAATACCTTGCAATACACCACTGCATAATGTCATTGCAAGATGTACACAGTGAAAAATAGTACCACCACTCCTGCCACCCAATGCTGCACTAATGGTCTCTTTGGATTCTGCTTAGATTCTCCAGCAGGTACCCAATTTGACAAGGGCATTTGCAAGGCTGAGGTATTTTGCCATGACATGGGCAAATGCTCTGCATAATGCTATCAATCTTTAATTTAATTCAATACCTCATAAATTACATCACCATCTTCTACCCAGGACATCAAGGCATCCTTCAAGAAAACTCAGCATAAAGATGGTGTTCCACAAGTTACAACTAGGTTTATTTACAATGCATTGCAACCCAATTTTTTTTTAGAAATGTCAACGGGAGCACAAACAAATTCTTATTTTGTTGCGAGTTTGTTTTCCCACAAAATATGTATGTAGCATATACAGACCATATAGCAAAAAGGGTCTGAAAGAGGTGGAAATGTCATACATTGCCACAATGCATGTGAACACTGCACATGCAATTACAGATCAATACATGAATGCTGAATCCCCTCAACTACCAATGTTTTAAGCAAGGGCAATTCTAACACAAAATGAGAACAAAACTTACCAAAAACATGGCTTATCCATTACACTTCATTACCTCAGTTCATGTGGTTGCAATTTCAAGAGGCAAATTTTACAGGGGTCTACCAGAGCCAGAATTATCGAAACAATAAGGTTTACCGCCCTCCTCCACCTACCTTGATACAGCGTCGGCTTCCACCTTATCACAGCCACTTGCGAGCCTGTGTTGTGCTGCCTTGGCCAACCTTTACTGTCTGTTGTGGATTAACAAGCACCCTTTCTTGGGCTCAGGCGACCCGTCTGAAGTCGGTGCTGTGTCCCACTTACGTCAGTTGTCTGCTTACTGCGCTGCCTTATCACTGCCACGCACGAGTCGTCAACCGAAACGCCTACCGCACCAGGATGACGCTGATATGCGTCGGATGAGTTCCTCGAGACAAGTGTGGTAATCACAGATGTGCATCACATTTCGTTTACATGCATGGTGGCAAACACGACGAGCATTCTTATTGGCCGCACACTCTGCTCGAGCTCTGCTGGTATAGCTAGATGAGCATATGTAATTCAGCGAATAGCGGTCTTGCTTTAAATAAACAGATGGAACACCCACGGAAGGTTTTCCTTTCGTTTTCCTGCTCTCGTATAGCACCCCGCCTTGTAACACTACGAAGAGCGACAGATATTTCGGCGGGTGTATTTCCCAACGCCAAACAAAAAGAGCATACTGTTCCGAATTATACCACCCACGTAGTGAAAAGGCGCCATAATATTATAGATGCCTCTGCCTATCGATCTCCTTTCCGCAAAAGGAAAGATCATGCAGGCCAAATACACCTTTTTGGCTGTTTCCTATTCGAGTGCAGCGGGAGAAAGTTTGGGTGAGAGTGAGGAGTGGATCGTTTTATTCAATATGATTGAGAGACCTATGCTCAAACGTATATGTGAATCTGTGGCGTCGAGGCGGCATTACATCATGTGCAATCTGCAGTCCCATATCGCCGCTCTAGATCCAACTGTCGTCGGTAAAGTTGTAGCGCCCGCCGCATAGTTATCTTTTCGAGCGATAGATGGTGCTACACTTTCGATTACCTTGACTTCCCGACGACCAAGGACGGTGGATAAAGGGGGAGGAGGGACAGCTGCCCACATCCGAAAAGTTAGGGGTAACAAATATATGATTTGCCCTGACCACCCTAGAAAAATCCTGCGCAAAGCCCCGAGCTTGCGGGAGGGCTCGGTCCCCAAAATGGGATGCAATAAACGCGTTATCGTACATATTGCATAAATGCAGACTTAAAAGTTGCGACTAAAAGACCTCTGGCCCCCCAGAAATTCATGTGCGTGCTTGGAAGATCTCTGGGCCTTACCACCGGAACAGGGGCCCTTTATATATTCGGGGTCCCTTGAAAGTCACGGGTCCCAACGCGACTTAACAGCAGTCACAGGGCCACCTGACTCCCAGTGGCCCGCGAAAACATCAGGCCCCTGGGTCTGGCCGCAAGTCCCCTAAAAAATGACCGCTTGCCACGTACAAGATTTTAATTTTACTTTTAATTTTACTACAAGACATGCAAGCCATGTCTTCAAACAGCGACTGTTTATGGCGTTACGCAGTTTCATTCTTTCATGAATTATACCGTCCGCCACTAAGTTCATTGGTCAATGTTGTACACGTCTGTAAAAAATGTTTGGCCATGCTTCTTAAGCCTGATTCAAATGAAAGAACAGCAAAATGTCACATGTCGCGTTTCGCGTGCTGTTGCTAATCGCAAACCAACGAACTCATTTGGTTCATAGCTGAAAATGAAATTCTTGGATGGTGCTGGGTCTGAGGCACCTCCGATTTCGGGATTTCAAAAACGGTATAAAAAACTGTCGCTAGGCATATTATTATAGACATACCTAGACAGAGATGGACAGAGATAGGCCAAGTAAAGCGGAGACCAAAGGACATGTTAGGACCAGAAAAAGATAATTGCAATAGTGACTGTATGTATCCATATACCTCTCTGTGCACAAGAGCTTGAACCGTTTCGACCGATGCTGAACGTACTTTTTTGAAATCGCGTAATTTTTTAGCCAAAACATTTTCAGTGTATATTACATGCATGCCTGCCCGATAAAGTCGTTTCAAACAAATTTGCTTTCAAGTCAGATCTGTTCGCTTGCAGTCCCTTTAGCAATTAAGCCAAACGAAGTCTTGGTGCAATGACAAGAAATTGGGTTAAAAAACGCGGTTAACATTATCGTTCGGGCGGCACGTTTCGCTCCATCGGCGCGTCAGACCAAACCATCTCTAACAAATGAAGCGATAAATATTTGCGTACGTTTGGTTTATGTGTAAAACTACACGGCCATAATTTCGTCACATTTATTTATGTCCTGTCTTATCTGAACCCAAAACGAAGTGACCCAAAGTCGAGGAGAAATCAGAGTTTAGGGGTAGTTTAGGTTCGGCCGAATGAGGTAGTTGTTTCGCGAACGTTTGCCCCCCCCCCCCACACACACACATCTCGAAACAGCTTCCGCCCTTATAACACACAACACTGTAACGATGATTGTCAGGTGATTACAGTGAACATTGCAATTACAACGTTGCTTCAGTGTAGTAACAATATTGCAGATGTGACCTTGGTGCTTGTTTCCTTCTTGAGAATACAATATTGTATAAACAACGTCATCACAACGAAGTCACTATATATGACATGCAACAGTTAGTGACCGTCCTTTTTTATCGCGTGCATCTTCGGTTTTCGATGCCATCGCAACATTGTCGCCACATATAAAAAACAACGTTGTGTAATGATGTATTCCAAATGAGGCATCTGGCATTGTAATAATGTTTTACCAATGTTCACAGGCCAAATTAAGTATTTTATCTGGAGTCAAGATTTAGACATGGTTACTTCAGCGCAATATTATCTTCGGTCACGAAGATAATACTGATATTATAAGCATTATAATCAATATTATCAGAAGCAGGCACGGATACCCATGGGCTTTGGGAGTAAGGGGGGGGGGGGGTGAAGGACAGAAGGCGAATTCCGTGTCGATGGCGTGTCTCAGGAGCAAGGGAGCCATGGAACTGAAGGAGGCGGAGTTAGAGCCCCAACCTCGGCAAATCTCAATTGTTAGAGGCTCAGACGTTCCGCGTGATGGTGTATTCTGGGGTCCAAGCTAAGGATGTTGATTTCTGTTGGCAGGCCGAGCCGAGGGCCTGACAACCTAACCTCCGCCCAAATGTGGGCTTCTCAACGGAATAGGCCCACTTTATTTGGAGCAACCGAAATGTATAAGTTTTTTATTGCGATTTATCAAATGAAAAATTGCATTTATCTCCATGTATACAGGTATATATATATATATATATATATATATATATATATATATATATATATGTAGACAGAAGATGGAAAGATAGATGGATACATTGCTTTAAACTTTATCCTTTACCTTCTGCTTGTCGCTCATCTATTGCGGCTGTTCGTTCCGTTATTATTACTTATTTCTCTCCAAAACCGGCAGAAAATATGGTGGGGAACCAACACTGGGTGGACTAGGGCCCTCTCAAAAGAATATAAATCGACACCCCGGGTCCAGGCCCTTCTTACACACGGCTGAACAGAGGCATTTTCAGGCACGGGACAGGCGAGTCCGTTGACATACTGATTTAGCACATTTGTCTTCGCCTGCCTCTGAACTAATCCTTCTATTCAAGGGGGAAATAATGACAGATTCAACCGCGCCCTCTGGAACCGAGAAAGGTCGGCCGGCCGTCCGTTGTGGCCGGCGGAGGGTCAAGACGATCGGAGGCCTGTGAAGAGCCCAATTTATCAGTGCCCCAGCGACGGCGGGTGTCGTATGACACTTGGCCGATTCCAATGACTTCACGGACATTTCGACAGCCCCGACTAAGCCCGGGTAATAGCGACATTTCGCCGTCCCTCGCGACAACCGGCGTGAGACGCTGCGACGCGAAATGACCCTGGCAGTCAAGAGCGCCGTTAAATAACGCAATAACCAACCAGCCCCGACTGAGTCCGTACAGCCATATTCGTGTCCCATAAACCTCCCCCTTTATAATCAGCCCCGAAGAGCGATTCATGTTTTTGTTATGCAGCGCAAAGGATACGAAAAACATCTATCATCATTTTCTTCTCTTGGGCAGAGACACAGTGAACAAGAGAAGTGTTTGCTCTCCAGAGCAAAACTACAGTAAAATTTCTCCGTACTTACAATGCATCTTTTCCGATTTCGCAAACTCATAATTTTACCATAAAAACGGAAGTCCATAAACTTCGCCGGAGAGGGGGAAGGGGTCGCCATTCACCTTCGCAGTGTTTCCGAGACCATTGCTACACGGCGTGCAACAGCGCCGTGAAATGTGGCATAGCTGACAATACATTCAATGAGCATCTTCTGCAAATAGACTGATCTCGGGTCGTATCAGGTGACTGAGCTATGACGTCATTAGTGAAGGTTTGCAGGACGATTTCCCGCCAAATGTCGCTTTTTACTGTTTACATAGGCGAGAGATAATGGGTATCCGATAGGTTTAGAATTTTAGTCTACAGGCAGTTAGGTCACTTTATATAGGTCAACGAGCTTTCCAAGGTCAAACGATGCCATTGAGTTAAGTTGATCTTTTTTGACATAAGAATGCTTCTATATCAATTTTTCACACTGAATATAATAAAGGAAACGATTTTAGGCCTACCTCGCCCCAAAAGTGTCGTTGTTATCCCCGGAAAATCGACTTACAGTTTCCAACCATAAAGGTTTCCCTGACCGGGTCAGACGGAATATTGTTAAATTCTTTAGGTGCATAGTAATCGATTGCTTTTTGTCCCGCGGTGCTACTTAATTAGAGGTCAGATGGTGAAGGGCTGCTAGCCCTCCTCCGAGGGGGCCTAGCAGCCGATACATCGTCGATACGCCTCTGGCGCCTCGTGCATTAGGTCCTGCAATATGTGTATTCCGCATGGATGTCACCCTTTTAGTAACCCATGAATATACTTGGTGTGTTTATCTCCATAGTTGTCGAGAGGTTAATACCATGGGTGTGGTTTTCGGAGAATGATTGTGGGTGCCTTAAACGTATATGGGAACATCTAGACATTGTGTATCGGAGGGGGAAGGGGTCGTGACAGGCGTTTATGTCTAAAGTTCAGAGAAAAAAGTTTAAAAAGGTATTACGGGAGGTGAATTACGGAAGGATGATTTCCGTAAATCACAGATGGCTTCATGGCGGCGACATCCTTAAAGGGAATATATCTGGTTTTTCCGTTGTCCCAAAAAGGCATTCCGGAGATTATTAAGATTGATTATGGATTATCATGTAAATCGAAAGTGGATTCTGATCATCTTAAATCAATATTCCATGCATTTTAGTTGCCGTATTTATTGACAGTGATATCGGTAGGCAAAATACAACAAAAAATACTAGAGAAAGGAGCCAGTCGGCGAGCGGAAAACACAAAGGTAAACCTTGGACGCACCCGATGCTTTCCCACTACTTTGTCTTGCTGTACCATATGCAGTTACAAACGACGACGATTTTTATGAATACGCTACGCTTTGATTCGTAAAAATTTCCTCTTCATTTGTACGTGCACAGTAAAAAAAATCACAATTTGAGTAGATACACTCCCTTTAACGGAGGACCTTTCTCCAGGCCCTAGCTTGACACAGTGTTACTCGGAGGGTGGTGGAGGAAAAGCAGCTGGTGGGTAACAATAGAGTAAATGAGTCCCGATTACTGTTTACAAAGTTGATACAAACTGATGTGGTTGATGTCATGGAACTGGGCATATAAGTATATTTCAGTATTTTAACAAAATTTAAGTTGTGGGCGCCCAAATCGTATTAAGGGTGCCCATTTCCACTTTGTGTGTTCAAACGGTAGTCTTAAGTAGAACGCTAGTTCTTTCACAAGGTTCCCATTTGTCAGCGACAACCGTCGTTTTCGTTATGTTTGCTTGACTTCAAATGCTTGAAACTTCAAAAATTTCCGGCCGATTTCCGATTTTTTTCTACGTTATTCGACAAGTTATTTAATTGCCGTAAATGTCACAAAGTAACAGCAACCAGCTGCGATCTGTTCTTTAGATATTCAAGAAAAACAGGTGGGGGGGGGGCACAAAAAGACCCCCTTCCATTGCGCGTGTTAAAAGACAGCTGCAGCTGATTCGAGCTGTAAAAACAACGCGTATCATAAAGCGTTCTGGCTGGAAGGTTTGGAATCTCTAGAACGTACGTGACAAAAACAAATGGTGACAAGCAAGGTTCGGTACCGAAAGAGCGAGAGATAACTCCAGGTCATCCAAAAACAAGATGTCGCCCAAAAGACCCGCATCCGGAAACTGTCGCGCGGATCATATGAAATCGGAAAGAATGTGGCATTGCCATGGACGACGAAAGCTACTTTACCTATCACGAGAGGCATATGCCAGGAAACCTCGGGTACTCCATTGGAGCACGTGGAGACTGTCCAGCAGAAGTACAGCTGAGGCAAGACAGCAAGTTTCCCCGTAATCTTTTCGTGTGGCCCGCCATCTCTGTACCGTGAGAAGTGTGTGGGAGATGTGCTCATCCCATATTTGGATGAGGACTGTTTCGACAGGGGCATGTCGATCTGGCCAGACGTGGCCAGCGTTCACCATGCGAAGAAAACGCTCAAGTTGCTGGAAGAGGCCAGAGTGTCGTATGTAGTGCGTGACAGCAATCCCCTGTGTCCCCAATGTACGTCCTACTGAGGACATCTGGGGCATCATTAACCCTATTCCCGGAGGGCTAGACGGTATGGCCGATTCCCGGCAGGGGGGGGCGGATTCGGCCCCCCCTGAGATCTCGAGAACTACGTGTCCGATTTCGTCGCAACAAACGGCAATCGATTTGCCGTGACGTGAACTGCATTTTCATAAAACGAAATTTTCAAAATTTCGAAATTTGTGGATACAGGGGAGCAAAAATGTCAAAATGGGGGGTACTTTTGGACCTCTTATAACTCCTTCGTTTATGGACCGATTTCGATGAAACTGGCATGAATCGAGAGATTATGGATAGGGCTTTTACCATGGGTACACAAATCTGAAATTTTGAGAAAATTCATGGGCGTTCACCGGGTTTCAAAAATAGGAGGATTAATTTTCCAACAACTGAATCAACAAAAAAGGCAAAAACACTTTTTTGGCTTCTGCTAGTCATGCTATGCTAAAGAAGTACAAATCGTATTGCAATGTTGGTATAATGTTAGCATAGGCGGTGCCAGGGACATGAAAAAGGGGGAACTGTCATGGTCACACGTTCTTCAGATCAACTTGTGACCTTTGACCTTAAATGACCTCCAGTGACCTTGGGGTCACCTGGAATGATCTCGTGTGCATTTGATACTATCTGTAAACGCTTTCAATCATTTAAATTCACTCTATTCCAAAAATTTCATTTTATGGCTATTGCGATATAGGGTACGCGAGCTGACATTTTAGGTCATAGCTCCGTGACCTGACCTGATATCAAACTGAAACTTGGTACACAAGTAGAGGGTACCTTCCTACGTCATATATATTCCGGGTTTGGCATTTGAGAAAAAGTCGCCGAAATTATTGCAAAAAAACAAATTTTAACTTTTGACCTTGACCTGACCTTGTAAAGTGACCTCAGATAAACAAAATTTTGTGTGCACATTGCCTAACTATTTAACTATACATCCATATAAAGTTTTAAGTTCTATCTTAAAAACTCTGTTTTTGGCAGACATTTTCCTTTTACCCTTAACATGGCCAAAAATGACCTGAGGTTCCTCCCAAAAACGTTGCCTGGCTCCGCTCCTGAGCAAAGTAGAATTGTGAAATTTTGTCACAGCGCGTAGAAAGAATAGCTAGGAAAAGTCACCAAGTTTCGTGAAGCTGCGTTAAAAATCCTCGAATTGGCAAGCAAAAAACCCGAGGGGGGGCGGATTCCGCCCCCCCCCTGCCGGGAATAGGGTTAAGCAGAGGATGTTTCAGGGAGACTGGTACGCAACACCCAAAGTCGCCCTAAAGCGCTGGATGAGTCAGGTGATCGCTGCTCTGGAGCGATCAACCAGAGATACCGCGTAAAATGCTGGTGCGCGTGCCCAGGCGCGTGCGTGTTGCCGACAGATGAGAGGTGATGGAGATGATCCATTAGGCAAGGGCTGACCGCAACGTCTATAACTACATTTCTGCAAAGTTTAATGTTCGTACAGTAATACATGTGCTTACGGTATGACTTTAAATATTGTGTCATTTCCCAGTGCCAATACGTTATATTTTCCTTTAATGCATTTGTGTCAAAGAATTTGAGAAAGATAAGAGATATCTGGAAAAAGGAAGATAATAAATCATAAGATGGGCTGCTGACCGCATGCTGGCTATTGTTTCAAAGCTTTGAACTTGAGTCTCATTCTTGCAAAATATGTCCGAACCCTCCCGGACCAATACAGAAAAGTATTGGTTCCAAAATCTCCAGACCGACCTGGAACTGCCAGGTACATCGACAATTTAATACAACAAGCCACCTTTCTCCTGAAACCGTTTTGGACGCAAACATTGGAGCAACGTCTTGATCGTTGACCGGGAGGTTAAGTATCCGGCAATATCCGGCCGGATCACAAAAATATCCGGCCAGATACCGGATACCGGATAATCTCTAATATCCGGCCGGATATCCGGTGCATCCCTAGCCGAAGGCACTGTTATACGCACAGTTCTTTGTAGTATCCGGCAGTCATGCGGCGTTTTGTCATGCACGTCACATTTTGTGATATTTGCCTTTCTATGACAAAATGGTTCGAGACTTTGACGCTTGCATTATGGTTGACCATTAAATGCCGCACCTCAAATTGCATCAAAACCATTGTTGGAGGCAACATTACATGCACCATTATTCGTGGTATTCGGAAATTATGTGGCGTTTTGTCATGCGTGTCCCATTTTTCTGATATTTGCATGTCTATGACAAAGTGCTTAGAGACTTGACGATCGCATGTTTGACCCTTAAATGTCGCACCCAAATTTGAAGATTGTTCTGTTGGACTTAGGTATACCAGTAGAAGTAGCACTAAAGTAATTTTCATTAATGCGACGTTTCTAAAAAAAAATGCACCGGTTTGACGAAAACACAGTTAATTTGACGCGTATAAGTGATCCGCGTGTTTTCCCGATCGGTGGAGCTAGTAGTACTAATGGCCACGGCTGACGCATAACGTCGCCATTGGCGCGAATGAAAATCCCTCCCGTCCGGCAAGGGTTCAGCAACGAATCGGAACAGTGGATACTAGCTCGACTGAGTGCAACTGAAGCAAAAGGGACGTAAAACATACAACGGAAGATAGTAAGGAGGATTGTTTGACAAATGAATGAGATACGAAGACTTGTCCAGAAGTCATGGGTGTTTGCATTATGCGGCTACGTCTGATATACTTTCAGCAAAATCATTTGCGTTTTTAACCTCTCACACGTATAGGGGGTAGGAGGCCTTCACTTTGTCCCGTTTTTATTCCCATAAGAAAGAAAATTAGCAGCAAAAATAAAGACAAAGTTCGAAATAAGATAAAATATATAAAGTTTAGACTTCAAAGTAAAGCGGGAATCCAAAGACAAAATGTCAGTTTCAATCTCAGTAACACTGTCGTAGCATCTGGACAACGTCGATCCTGGAAAATGCCACTTTTCGTCCGCACAGCCAGACTTGGTGGAGGTCAGGGCAAAATACTGCGGCGTAACACAGAGAGAATAGCATTGAGAGTCGTTCGTAGGTTTTAATACCCAAAGTTTGATCCTTGTCAGCTGTGTACATTTCTTTTTTTGCTGGCACAACGCAACAACCGACATGGGAGATTGCAGGGCATATGTCATGATCAGTTAAAAACGTCGGTTAACAACTTAACGCTTATCATAGCATAAGACGTCGATCACGTAATTCGTTTGTTTTCTTCTTCGTAGTTCCACCACGTAGCAGATATACTGATTTCAGGTTTCCGTGGAGGCTTTCACAAAGTACTGGTGATAAATGAGACTCGCCTCACTCGATAAATGATATATGATATATATGCCAGATAAATGAGACGCCTCATTTGATGGCTTTCAGTTAAATCAGTTATTTCCGACAATCTTCTCGTGCTTTTCAATGACGCCACCAGTTCTTGCATAGACAGATCGCCTGACCCTTGCGTGGTGAATATGATAGGAAACTATGGATTCCACCTAAACCAGGGTTGTAATCACATGGATTGAGTTACTGGGGTTCAGTCTGCTATGAGCGCATCCGATACGAAGGCATTATGGTTAACCTGCTCTATGCGTTATTTCTGGAAATACGCACGCTTCTGTATTGCGAAATTTCAGGATTTCGTGACGTTAACATTTCGGTTCACAGGCTGTTCATGAACAGCTAATCATTACGACCTTACACCGTTCCCATTCGGATGCGTTCAGTGCAAGCACAGACAGACAACAGACAAGCGGTGCCAGTTATTTTACGATTTCTCACCTTTAGCTGCTCTGACATTTCATTCGTGTGGGCAATAACGGTACATACAGGCCATGTGTTTAGGAGTATGTGATGGCGTGTGAGCGCTTTGTGAGGATGTGAACATGTGAGGAGCACCGCCTCGTGAGCACAACGGTGCATACATAGCGCACTTTTCACCAAACCGAGTATTTCGTGAGACATCCACATGTAAAACGTTCACGTCTTGAATACATTACGATACAAGTCACTAGCGTGAAAAGTTACAATACAAGTGTGCATTTCAATGATTTGATGATGTTTTCGGCAGTTGATCTTTGCATTATAATGCAGTCAAATGACTTCTTCCAGGCATCTGAACGTAAGGCGGTGCCATTTCAGAACGCTTGATCGCCGAGCCGCTGGAGCATCGCGCCGGTCCGTCCCGTAGCGGCGGCGAGGGCTCCCCACCTGGCACAGCGGGGGAGGGGGGTCGGGAAGGGTTGCCGCAAACGAAGGGATTATGTCCCGCCCCATGCGTTCCGGAGGGGGAAGCCAAACGCCTTGTAATGCCGCGCGACTAGATTCGACTCGGACTGGACCTAAAGCGTTGGCCACAAAAAGCTAGGTTCAATATATATATATATATACATATATACATATATATATATATATATATATATATATATATATATATGACATATGGGAATATTTCCGAACATAAATAGGCTTGCCAGGCTCGAAATACACGGTAGAATGACGTTTTCCCAAAATGTGGACCCTTTTTTATGTGTCCTGCATACGCCTTTGAACTCCGTCCAGTCGCGATCGGACCGGAACTTCAGAACGTGAGAGCCCCGAACTTGAAATAGGTTTCCGTATCCCTTGAACTGATATTAACTGTTAGGCGCTGGTTGGACCTAGCTTTTTGTGGCCAACGCTTTAGGTCCAGCCCGAGTCGACATATATATATATATATATATATATATATATATATATATATATATATATATGACAAATGCCCAAAGGTAGGTCTGGTTATCACAAAAAGGGGTAGCTTTCTACGTGGTGAACTATGGTAACTGACCACCATATTCAAACATATCTTGAATACTGTTTTATTTTGTGCTTAAAGTTTGCATTTTGAGATCATAAACGCATCAGTTTTTGAAATGATAGACTGATAGGCGTAAACAGGGCACATAAAAGGGTTTTTTGAGAATGTGGAGGATTTTTGTCAGATATTCTTAACCTGATGAGGTTATGTGCGTCAAGAAAACACTTCCATATGTGTGGCACGTCATATTATGTAAACATTGCAAGTGCTCACAGGCGGATCCAGGTGTCAGAAAAAGAGGGATCAATAACTACATGGTGGTAGCTGTGCTTTATTTCGTAAATCGAGTCATAGTATCTCAGGAATAAGAAGAAATAGAATACCCCTTTTACATTATCCTGGAGCCACTTCCGATTTTTACTGTACTGAAATATACGGCATTTGATCGTAATCTGTGTGGAGATAACAAAACCAGTCACATAGATCCAGATGTCTGTTAGGCCACTGAACATGTCATTGGATGAAATATGCACTCGAAACACAATCGAAACACGACGCCTGGAGACGTCGTGGGCAAGACTTATAGCTGAATTATACGTAAAAATTAAGAAAGCTTTGTCTATATCACAAGTTAGCTTCTTTTATTCGTACAATGAATCTTAAATTCTTACAAAAGGAAATTACAAACACTCCCTTTTACGTGCCGCTGGATCCGCCAATGACCAACATGTTTCTTAAAAATACTTCAAAATGTGCAGGTTACAAATATTTCGATCATTTGAAATGTCTGTAACATTATAAATGGAATCAAAACAACACATGACCACGTGAAGTGCGCGATCTCCAGAAAGCGGGATATTCCTAAAACATGCTTCCCAAAAAGGTGTCCTGGAATTCCTGGAACTGCCTCTAAAGGAGGCAAATTTTGAAAAATTTTGTAATAACATGTCAAGAACATATTACCCCGGCACTGCCTGGGAGGTGTCAAACAGGGCGCCCCCTCGATTTTCTTGAATAACTTCTAAACCGTTAGAGCCAGCCAAACCAAATTTTCAGTACCTTTTCATCAGTCGATTTTACATATTTTAACATCAAAATCATTTCCATGCTAGGTTAGGTCATTGAGGTATGATGTCATAAGTGAACCCTTGCACACATGTTTTCGCCTCTTCGTGCGGTGGCGCGAACATGCTTCCTTTTTTGGTAATATTCTTGAACATAATGCATGGATTATTTGGATTTAAACAGGACACGGGCCCAAGCAGGATATACAGCCGTTGAACGTCGACGTTAGGGATCATGCTAGGTCACATACATGATGACAATCTGACTGATTTACATGGTAGGTGACAGAAGTGGTTACCGCTGACCTTCCCTGTCGTTCAATCGCAAATCTATATGCGCCTCTTGGCAAGGTTCACCAAATGACACGTGAGGTCATGTAAGGTCACGTCATAGGCAGATGTCAAAACGAAACGACATGAAACACAACATTGTCTGCGGATGATCGTTCAGTAGCACCTTGACCCAATAACAGACAGACGGCGCAGATTTAATTATCATGAGATATCATATTAGTTCTGCACTTGACGCAGTCAAGAATACCAGCGAGTAATTATTGCTCCTTGTAAGGAAGAGTTATGCAACCTTATCTGACCTGACCCAGACTGACCTTGACTGGATGAAAAGCAGGTAATGCAAAACTGATCATCAGAAGGTTTTCCTGCAGTCCTGTGTACCACTTGGGCCAAAACGGCTGCGAGTAAGTAGCGACCTTTGGCATGTAAATTAAGAGCAATATTTCACCTGACCTACGTTGACGTTGACCCAACATTTTTTAACGTTTTGCCATGCTTCTGATGCATAAAATCGTGATCTTTCCTTCGGTGGCCATCTGAAGGCTTTAAGATCAGTTCTGCCGATGATATGATGCACAAATCGATGTCAGTTTTTCCGGCGTCGTGTTATGCGTTTTACGTGACCTGTGACGTTATCAGTCATGTGACCAGGGTCAACATAGCATGTTTTGAATCGCAAGACTCGGTGTTATCGATTGGTGGTAGACCGGTTCAGATCCGACGGTTAGATCCTGAGACAGCAGGGGGTGCCCTTTCTGACATCCCCAGGCGGTCGCATCAACAACCCTCGGGTTTTCGAAAGACTAATGTAATCCATTTGGGACCCCTCTCGAGGTTGAGAGAGTCACTGATGCATCCCTGTTCAGGAGGCCCTTCTGGCTGTCGGGGACCTCTTTATGCGCACTAAGCACCCTCTTAAGCTCTTGCCGGCTGTGGGGTCTCTCTGGCTCTTTTAGCAGTCTCATGGACCTTTTGCCGTGCTGGGACCCCTTTTGCAGTCTGGGGGCCCTTGGAGATGTCAGTCAAGTGGGCGTCGTGTTCGTATTCGAATTCCGCGTCGAGTTCCGACTTCCACTAAAGTTCGTCCGTATGGCTCAATTTCATCTAGATATTCACGAATGTGCAATCCTTCTTTCCCTCGCTCACCTCATCTGACATCTAGAGGCCAATGAAATGTCGAAATTAGGGTACCTCAGTATTTCTTCCTCGTTGGGAAAATTCCCATAAAATGATTGTCATATTGATCCTGGTGACGTCCACTTTCGCCACATCGGAAAACATCGACTGTCAAGGCGAAAGGTCAAGGTCACGCAAAACGGGGTACCCTGGCATCCTCGCATTTACTAACGAAATTCAACAAAACGAGTATCATACTGGTGCTCGTGATGTCCACCTTCGTCACATCGAAAAGATCAACTCTCATGGTCAAAGGTCAAGATCACGCAAATGGGGCACGCCAGCACTTTTTCATTTACCCAAAAAATTAACAAAACTGGCATCATATTGATGCTCATGAAGTCCATTTCCGTGACAACAGCTCTCAGAATCAAAGGTCAAAGTAATGAAAAACGGGTATTCTAGCATTTTTCGTAAAAAAATAGTTCCAACAAAATAGGTGTTATATTGATGCTGATGACATCCGCTTTCGCAACATCAAAGAAATCAGTTCTCATTGTCAAAGGTCAAGGTAACTTAAAACGCAGCACCCTGGCATTCCTTCATTTTTTTTTTATTCCAACAAAATGAGTGAAGCATTTGATTCAACTTTCGTAACATCTGAAACATCAGCTCCAAAGCAGACATGTACCTGGTCCCAAAGACAGGGACGTAGCCAAAGGGGGGCATGGGGGCCATGCCCCCCTTGAGCCAAGCAGTCTGCACTAGCACTGGATACATGGCGATTTCGCATGAATACGTAATAGTGATCAGATATATGCCGCAAAAACAAACATTATATTTTTTCCTATGCATTAAACATTAGATGAATTGCCTAAAATTACTGCCTTTCTCGTAAATTTCATCATATTCCTGTGGCATATGACAAAATTTGACATTTGGCCCTCCCCTGAGGAAAATCCTGGCTACATGCCTACCCAAAGGAATGCAGGTTATCTCCGTGTCGTATGCAAGCCCTCGTTGACTTGAGTGCGTCATTGCGTCATCCCGGAAAGCAGTCCCTCTGGAGCAAAGCAGTGCTCAGGTGATTCAACACTTATCCTGGTCAGTTTAGAATCCGATGCAAAAGGGGGTAACCTGCACTCCATCGGGATCCCGGTCAAAGGCAGTCAAAGGTTTTTGACTGACCTTTGACCTTTGTTCTTGGGGAATTAGCTTTTTCTGTGAGACGAAAGAAGACATCACGAGCATCGTGATGTCTTGTTGATGATCGTGATGTCACGAGTTTTGTTGGATTTCGTTGGTAAGTGAAGGAATGCCAGGATACCCCTTGTTGCGTGACCTGACGCTTGACCTTGATATTCCATTTTTCATGTGACAGAGGTGGACATCGCAAGCATCAATATTGTACCCGTCTTGATGGATTTCGTTTGTAAATGGAGGAATTGTGGTACTCCGTTTCAAGTGACCTTGACCTTTGACCTTGATACTTCATTTTTTGGTTTGTTGAAAGTGGACGTCACCAGGCAGATACCACGCCAGACAGAAAATCACTGCTACAGCAGCAGCCTCGAACGGAGCCGACTGCCGGACGAAGGCGGGAATCCCAGATGACGGCGATGGTCGGGTCGTGACACGTCCATCAGATGCGCGCGACGCCGGCTGCGAGACCGGTGCGGTCTGCGGCTCATTTCGTGGCGTCAACAATGGCTGTCGCACAGCTGAAGCGTTGTTGACTCGTACATTCTCAAATGCACCCACACACACGTTCGAACACCGACAATCATTATCATGTAAAAACGAATCATCTCGGGTACGGTGGATCGTTTAAAGCGCTCGGTGCGCACAAAAGGTATCGAGAGTCCAGGTCGCGGCGCGGACCTCGGGTACGACCAAGGGCAACGAAAGGTGCCAGACAAAAGGCTACCGTGGTCGACCTCTCTCACATCGACGACGTGGCTTTTAAACGTGGAGTGACGTCTGGTGCTGAGCACCGACAAACCGACCGCTTTCAAGGCCGATTGGTGACTGTCATAAAGCTACACTTAAATGATCAGACATGATCGTTTTTGCATATGTTCTAGTTGGTGAGACAGATACGAAGTAAACCCAACAACAGCTGCATATTCCGAAACTCGCCGAAAGTAAGTCGTATAAAGAAGGCCTTATAAATTGTGAGTAAATCTGCCCTGATGCCCTAGCTCCCCTTGGCTGCTTCAGCATGTAAAGCTGCCGTGATGCTCGCCGAATCGAGTCATTTTCGTCGACATCTCACTTAAGATCAGATACTAGATTTTGACCCGGAAGCTTACAGTGAGTTTTGTTTTCTAAGCTTTGACAGTCGATTTTTTTGCACTGACGTTGCGGGATTTCTAGAAATAATGACAATGAAAGTGTGCGTTTCGGTTACATTAATTTTCATGCCATTAGCTGCAGACTTGTGCTCAATTCCATCGGAATCAGAATCAACTCCAAAATCATTCTGTTCCGGCCAGAGTCAGAATCGGAGTCGACTCTACTCATTACTGCTGAAATTGGAGTCGGAGTTGAGTCACACAGTTGTCTACGGAACTGGAACTGGAAATTATTCTGATGTCTTAATATAACCCAATGAATCCTGGTGGAATCGATTCTGGAGTCGACTAAATCCATTTCGAGTCGGTACCGGAGTCGATTCGATTTTGGGAAATCACGAATGGAGCCAGAATCAGAATCAATTCAGCAAGCCATGAACCTGATTAGAAATCTGTTCCATGAATGGAATCACGCACAGGTTTGATAAGCTGCGATCCAAGCCTCAGGTCTGAGACTTCCTGCGGTGTCGATTGTGACTGAATCTGCATCACCCATAAGATCAACGACATGCTTCCATGCACCGCCGAAACCGTTTAAATATTCGTCAATCATGAACAGAAAACAGACTGACCCGGATCTAGTGCCCTGTGGTTTTCCACACTGCATACGTCGTCGTTTTCTATTCCGATGTTGCAGTGCGGCTGAGCGGGCAATTTTGTTAAGATCGGACTAGGACGGCTGTCAGCCGCCGCGGACCGAGCTACGACCTGGGCCACAAGATAACGGAGTTCATCCCCCCCCCCCCAGCCACGGTATGTTTCACATCATCCCAGCAGTGATGCATGAAACAAAAGGACTCGAAAATGTCGTTTGCCCCACTGACTCGAATGTGTGATGCCGCCACTGATGCGAGACCATGTTTTAACCCACGGTGTTTGGTAAAATACACCACTACCTGGTATAAACATATGACTGCAACAAGTGCTGTGTTAAAACTTCATTTTTTTTGAAAGTGTTGTCTCTGCACCAAAGAGATGCAGTGGCTTTCCCCAACAATTCAATTAACAAGACACTTTCGAGCGATGGACCATGCTTCGTCTAACATGTTAACTGGGGCGGGGCTCCCAATCGTTCCCGCAATGGATTCGCCAGCCTCCCTCTCAGTCAAGGCAAAACTGGGTTACTAGGGGAGGGGCAGCGGCAGCGGAAGTACTTGAAATCATCACAAGTTTTTCGGTGGAGACGGAACATTTTCCTCAAATGCCAAGTCCCTGCAAAAATGTCGCCTCCACCTGTTTTTCAGCAACGTTTGTATCACTAGTGGTAGTGTATGCAAACACAAGGTTATGTATGCTAATGAAAGGAGTATGTAAAGTAAATATATATGCTAGTATAATAAACACAGGGTTTCCCGTGGAGACAAGATTTTTCCAGATGCAAGGTCATCTGGGCAAAAACATTTCGTCTGTCAGTTTTTCGTACGCTTGAATCACCAGTGGTAGTGAATATGCAAATGACACATGCTGATAAAATTTGTTAAAACTGCGAAAACTTCGAAAAAAGGAAAGTTCAGAACAATGAGGCCACTGCTAAAATGTTCAGTCCACCTTTTTCATTTACACTTGTATGTACACAAGTGGTAATGTATACAGGCACAACGTTATATGCGCTAAAAAAGGAACATGAAATAAAGATGCGCAAATAAGTATGCCGAAAAACAAATGCAGGTTTTCTGTGGAGACATGACGTTTTCCCCACGCAAAGTCACTGCAATTATGCACCGTCTCAGTTTTTTATACGCTTGAATCACCAGTGGCAGTGCATATGGAAATAGCATACTCCAATGATATTTTTTACGCTGCGTTAAAACTGAAAAGGGGAAAGCCCAAAACAATGTTGTCGAAGTATGCGGGGGAAAAGGGCAGGGCGGGATGTTGTGGGTCAGAGGAAAAGAAAAAACGGACTCTGGAAAAAACAGTTATCTTTGATGCAGTCATAGCCCGAAAACCAAAACTGTCCAATTTCCAAGTGGTCTATGTCTGAAGAATTACCTTTTTGAGCTATGCATTTTTCCTTGCAAATAGCTATTTTTTGCAGCTGTTTTCCGGGTCATGCCGGAACGTCGTGAAAGCTTTCCAGGACTTACAGTTTACACATAATTTTCGGAGTACTTTCGGCTAAAATTCCCTTTCAGAACTCCTATTTCAGAATTCCCATTCAGCTAGAATTCCCTGAAATGAATATTCTAGTTGTTTCAGGGTGTTGCTGAACTGAACCAACCAAAGAAACATCCTGGTTGCGTCACTGGACCTGGCAGTGTGGCTGCAAAAATACCGGCGTTTTAGCCTTCTATTCCATAGGCTTAGGAACGGTGTGTGTGTAGGAACGGGCTGTGGGTTATTGTATATAGGTTACTACATATAGGTTATATGCAGTATATAGGTTACTGCATCACCCTCGCTTTCCAAGAATGATAAGCATTAACCCTACGGCGATGCATGGAAAGAGTCGACTTCAAACTTGGTTTTGGCACCCCCACTTTCTGAGACGTTCCAACACCTGTCACATAGCATGCGGTGTCCGAGTCCTGGGTGTCACAAAATTTCCTCCTCTCTTTTCTCAATGGTCTTTTGAGGACATGCTGTGATTGCTGTCGCCCGAGGTCTTCCACCTGGTCACAACACAGGACAGTGAGCTAGAAAATGTTTTTCTCCAGCTCTCACGTTTGTCTCGGAAAGAAGAACCATGTAGACCATACGGCCGGTCGCTGGCGACGGCCCCACGCTGATTACCGCACCTGTCAACAACGATCACAACTTGGGTAGAAGGAACGGGCGAATTTCGAACAACCGGGACTTGTATCCCGTCCGTGGTCTCGACAGAGGGAAGTATTGAATACCTCACCATCAGGTTCTTATCCTGGACACAGAACAGCCCTTCTGTAAATGTCTCGTCACGACGCGATTTGCGCAGAATGATGCCTTTTCGTAAATCACGACAGATATGAGCCGATTTACACTGAGGAGCGCTTCCATGTGAATCACGTTCCGATTCGATTTACACAGAAAGACGCCTCTGCGTAAATCACGACAGGTCTGAGTCCAAGCGCACAGGAGGTCTATTCCGTGTATACCACGTCGCGACTTCATTTACACGGAGGGACTGTTCTGTCTTGATGCACTCAGGAGTCGATTCACAGCGTTCAACCGAGAAGCTGCCAAGAAATCTTCTACGTGTTTCGACTACGTACGTAGTATAATACCGGCCCACGATCGTTTCGTTTGGCGTTTGGGATTACGTTTTCAAACCGTCCGTCGATTCGGCATGGGGTTCAGTAACGTCATCAGCCATATTTCGGACGATGTGGCATAGGCATAGGCGTAGAAACGAGGGGAATGATTCGGAAGGGGCATGAGAATGGAAGGGGAAGGGGCATGGTTTCACCCTTTTGTTAAAATCGAACATGAGCACCATGGGAAAAAAAGACTTTGCCTCTCCCCTTGTTAATGCTCTCATCAAGTGCAGATTCAAGGGGGGAGACAAGGGCGTCCCTCCCAGGCCTGAGAAGGGGCCCCAAGAAAGGGACTCCGAAGGGGTCCTTCTCAGACTCAAAAGGGCTCTAAGAGGCCTCGCTTAAGCTTCACGGGGCCTCTGTGCAAACATGACGGGTTCTTATTGCGGTCAGGGGCCTCTTGGAGGGTTAGATAACCCCTGAGACGCATAGAAAGGCCCCTGAGACTTAACACGGCAGATTGCTCCTGAGATCACCAGAAGGGTCACAGGGCCCCTGAGATGAGGACTGAGTCCTTAGGATGGCACAGGGGCCCCTAGGATGTCATAGGGGTCCCGAATGGGTTCCACGGACCTGTATGAAAAGCTGAAGGTTCCACATGCACTCAAGGCAATCAGAGGGCCCACGAGTGGAGGATTGTTTTGAAATTTGGTTTGGCAAAGGTCAGCCCAGATAGTTCCATATACCCAGTTTCCCCCTCCCCCAGCATTACTTTCTCGTCGGATTTCAGCCACTGCTTTTTCGATTTTAGTGGAAATTCCTTAAGAAAGACTTTTGTTTTCCCTCCAGTTTACGTCGCAGCACTGTGTGAGCCAACATTGAATAATGCAGCGAACTGAACGGAACACACTGCACACTCTTCACATATTGTGCATCGTGCAGGCATGGGGACCGCTGCTCGTAACACCATTTATTGAAAAGCTCACATTTTTCAGTAGCCTTTCCACTGACGTAAGGGACGCCCAATGAGACTTTATTATTTGCTGAAAGATAACATGATATTTGGTATGTGGGTATCATCTCAGTTCAAATTTGGATGGGAGCTGACTGAGGTAGATTGTTTTCGAGTGCATTGTATAGCACGGCATAAGGAGACCCTGACCAGCCAGATAGGCCCCCTGAATAGGGATTCATCGATGACCTCAAACTAGAGAGGGGACCCAAATGGTTACACTGGTCCTTTTGAAAACCTGAGGGGTTCTTGATGCAGTCATGGGGCGCCGAGAACGTCAGGTGGGTCTTGAGACGGCAAGATGGCCCCTGCATGGCACATGGCCCCTGAGACCACCAAAAAGGTCGGGGGCCCCTCCGAGGCGGACGATAAGAGGACTTCTGAGACGGCATGGGGCCCTGGACGGCCAGAGGGCTCCCGGGTATGTTAGAGGGCTCTTGGCACGAAAAACGCCCCCCTGAGACTGCCAGTGAGGTCTGTGAAGCGCCAGCAAAGGATCATAACACGGTTAGAGGGTCTCCAAGACTGCCAGATATACCCTATGTAACAGAAGAATATCCCTGATACAGCCATCGATACCATCGCAGACGTTCAGAGGGCCCATGACACTGCACAGGGGTCCTGAAATCGCCAAAACGGCTTCGAGGGGCACTTGCGACAACAGAGAGCTCACTGACACTGCTAGAGAGGGGCTTTTGAGACTGCTAACTAGCATTCTCTGGCAGTAGGGTCCCAGACGTCCAGAGAACTCTTGAAACGGCCAAAGGATCTAGAGCATTGCCAGAGGCGCCTCTGTCACGACAGAGAGTGACTTATAGAGGGCTGTTGTTACTGTCGGAGAGGCTGCCTAGACGGCAGAAATTCGCCAGGGACGGCGGGATGAAATTCAAGATGGCTTGAGTGCAGGGGTGTCGGTTTGCATTCTTTTGACAGGGCCCTGGCCACCCAATGTTGATTTGGGCCCCTCCAATGTTGGTTCGGGCCCTCCTAGTATTTTCTGCCGGTGTTAAAGGAAAATGAGTAATAATAACGAAAAGAACGGCCGCAACGGTAAGGAATCAAGTCTAAAGCGATGTGTCCTACTCTTTCTATCGTGTATCGTTACATATACCTATATACACGGACATAATGCGATTTTTCATTTGATAAGTAGTACCCAAAATGTTATAAATTTCAGTTGATCAAAATAAAGTGGGCTAAATCCGTTGAGAAACCCACATTTGGGGGGAAGCTTAGATTGTCGGGTTCTCGGCTTGCCCCCCCCCCCCCCAGTCATGCACAGAAATCGACGCCCCTGCTTGAGTGTCCCTGAAACTGGTAGGTGCGACTATGAAACTGCCCAAGGTGCCCCGGAAACGCCAAAGGAGCGACTGAGATGTCCCGAGGGACACGTGAAACTGCAAGAGGAACCTGAGACCACCAGAGTGGCCTGAGACGGCAAACGGCCCGAAACCACAAAAAGTGTTCCTGTAAGTGCAAGAGGAAACCTTACCTAAACTAGCAAACAACGAGGGAGCAGAGGGGCTCCTGGAACAAATACAGACACGACATTTCAAATAGATGGAGGAACGCAGCCGCCTAAAACCCCGGCGTTGATATCACATTTCGGCCACTTTGTATGGAAACAAGACGCTCCGCATATTTTTCCGGTTACTTTTTATGATAAAAAAGGTAAAATTGCATCAGATATTGCCCCCTGAACCCGAGCAGATCAACGTCTTTTTTCATATCTCAGGATTAAGAAAAATTGGGGGATGGCCAGGAAGGGGGTCCGTGCTGACCATTCGCCCATCCCACCCCCCTCCCACCGCTTGGCAAAATCCTGCATCCGCCCTTGGCTCTTATACCCATGTTCCCATGACATGGCGCATGCAGGATAGTTCCATCGTACCAGAGGTGTAGCCAAAGGGGGTCTACCATGATCACCCTTATGGTTAGATATGTCCAAAATTGGCTATTACCACAAATGATCTGATAAGGCAAAATTGTTTTGAGACCGAAAAATGTGCTTTTGTTTTCAAAATACCTAGACGTCCTATTTCTCTATGTTTGCAGTTAAATTTAAGACAGTAACCTTTTTATCTTACCCTTGACCCCCCTGCGACGAGCATTCTGGCTATACTGCGCCGTATCTGTGTGCTGCCGGCCCATACGGAAGCCTGTGCCGCGTGTGTTGAAGGATTCTCTAGGTGTGTATGAGTGTTGATGTTCTGTTGTCGGCGCCTCACTTACCTCGGGAAAAAATGACGGCATCGCCCCGATCCTGATCATTTCTGCGAGTCGCTCCGGCCGGATCGTTTCAACAATTGCGAGCCGAAGACCATTTACGGAAAAATTCATCCGACGACGATCACTGCCTGACACTGACAGCAAGTCAGTGTCAGACAGTCATTTGCAGCCATTTTTCGCCATTTGCAGACATTTTTCGTCTTCGTGAATCGTCGCGGCCTGCCGACATGCACTTGACCAAGTTCAGCGTCCGGCGACGAGCCTCACGGAGTGAGGTTTTTCGTGGCACGTTGTTACACGTGCATGCGTTCAGGCATCGATGCTCTTCGTCAGTCTCCATTACAAACGGGTCACGACGAGTCGCAGGAGTCGGAATCAGGGCGGCAAATGGTACCGGGGAATTCAACCAGGAGAGCAAGGTCAGGACATTCATCAGGTCAATATCTCCGCACAAATAATCGGCTCTTTGTCACGAACCGGTCGCGAGGATTTGCAAAACTGCGATCAGCGCGGAGAATGAGAATTGAAAGCATGATAGAAAGGTTCATAACTGACCGTGACCAATGACTAAATTTCAATCCCGCGGCGCATCCAATGTTTTACTTGGACGAAAGTTTCGATAACAGTGGTGTTTGAGGCGGGGAACTCTACCGACCGTGATCAAATTAAAGTTCGCGGAAAATACGAGGTCCCAGCAACACCATAGGCTCAATTGGACATGGTCCACAGCTTGCAGACTCCACGAAACTTGAACAAAGAACTTTGTAGACTTCTAAGAGGGGTATGTCCCTGTGACCTCTGGAATAAGCCTATTCTTTGCTTATGCATAGCATGTCCCCAATACGCAATTTCGGGAGAAGCCCAACCGGAACCCATGGACTTCCTATAATTGCACTCTTGCCCGCCCGGGCCCAGCAAGAGGTAATTTCAAAGGCTCCAAGGAGCCAAAGTCCTTGATCCCTTCAGAGTACGCCACCGTCCCATGTGTACAGTTTCCACTGCACAGAAAACCGAGGAATGAAGGAAAGCGAGTGAATCACGGACCGCACCATGGCTTCACTAATTACAATAAGGGTTCTATGGCTTATGTGCATTCGAGGCCCATAGGCGTAAAGTAAAAGACCAAAAATGATGGTATTACGTCCCCTGAGGTGGAGCCAATCTTTGCTTACCACAGCACCAATCTCCTACATTATTACTTAATTACGAGTACATTGATGGGAAGAATGGCCAGAGACCCAGCTACAATAAACCTCCAGTACAAATGAGTGGTAAGGAACGAGCAGAGTTAAAAAAAGATATATCTCACCGTGACACGAGTTAACTTAAAATGAAGCCAGAATGCTTCCAATTATATATTGATACGGCAGTGGGCTTTCTGCACCAAATGCGTGAAAGAGCCTAAATTTGTCTCAGGTAAGTCAAGGTGTAGGCTGAACGTGGCATCGAGCACATGTCTGTCGCTCAGCATGTGTTCTCGTCAAATTTCGACAGATTACCAGATCTGCTCCGGGCCACCCCGCCGAAGTTTCGTGGGCAGGCTGCACTAAGGTTGACATACTTGCGATATCTTTGGCATGAAACCATTCGATATTAGAGCATATTCTAAGACATATCCGTCATGCCAAACAGCCGTTTTCTTTGAGTTTCTTGAACCTGTATAACAAGGGAGTCTTGAAAAGGCAACCATCGTTTCAGTGCGAGTCAGCACAGATCTTCGGTGTCTAATGGGCATTCGTTTCCTACGACGTAACTCGCCAGCAATGTCGTCCGCGCGCCACACGATCAATACTTCTCTCTCTGCTCCGGCCGCCTCCACCTTATTTAAATGCACGGCATCTATGTCCGAAATAGCCTGGATAGTTCATGACCCCGCGCGACGAACCCTCCAGTGTTCCCACGTGTCGGCCGACTGGCCGACGTCTATTCGTCGTTGATTGGTCGTCCGGGTCTGACGTCACGTGCACGGGAGCCGCACCATACACGAGGGGAGGGCACCGAGTAATGCTGAATGTAAAAATATGCTTGACAGTAGAGGTGGGAAGTGAGAACGACAAGAGGATGGGAAGAGACGTACCCAGCCAATAACTACCAGGTCGCCAGGCACAAATCCGAAGGAAGTTTGTAACCGAGGGGGTCACAGGTTTCTCCGATGTGTGATAAGATTCAATAAAAGTAGACGAAACATATGGAGACAGTTGTAAAGTAAACCGACAGCAAGGAGTCCCCGATTCCCGAGTGTATAACCCCGACCCATGCTCCATGCGGGATATTTCGGGATCCACGCTCTGTGGGTCATAAGCCACGGTTTTCGGGCAGAAGTTCGTCGGACTTAAGTTCGTAGGATAATAGTTCGTCGGGCAATGGTCTGCAAGGACAAAAGTTCGTCGGACAAAAGTTTACTTAGGGCAAAAGTTCGCCTCGCGAAAGTTCGTGTGGACAAAGTTCATCCAGGACAAAAGTTCGGCTAAGACAAAGTTCGTTTCGCTTAAGTGCGTGTAGGACAAAGTTCGTCTAGGACAAAAGTCCATGCGGCGAAAGTTCGTATAGGACATACGTTCGTTCAGGACAAACGTTCGTCTGCCAGAAATTCGTTTAGAGGAAAAACTCGTCTAACTTTCGTCTCGGGCAAAAGTTCGTCCAGGAAAAAAGATTCTCCGTGTCATATGGTTCTCGCACGACAGTCCTTCAGGGCAAATATGTGTAGTCAAGAAAAATTGCCAACTGCCGGACGACAGCTGGTGGAATCATGCTGGTGAATGAGGCTCTGATTACCCATGGCCGGATCCGGAATTGATCCAGTTCCAACCAGTGCACATCCAGCTTTAGCCACTGTGCACCGTATCGACCTGCCCGAGTCACAGGCGAGTGGGTAACCGAGCCAAGTAAGTTAAGGGTTCGTATGGGAAATGGTTCGTAGCCGAAGGTCCGTATGCACGAGGTTCGTGTGGTATAAGGTTCGTATGGTAAAAGGCTCTTACCGGAAAAGGTTCGTGAAGTAAAAAGCTTGAATTGCAAAAAATTAAGTGGAAAACGCTCGTAGGAAAAAGGCTCGTGAGGGAAAAGATTCGTAAGGAAAAGTGTTCATAGCCAAAAGTTCGTAAACAAAGGTTCGCATCGGAACAGAGTCGTTCCGGCTTTGCGCCGAAGGCACGGTATCGGATACTAAAGGTCACAGGCCGTTAAAAGAGGCGATCGGACTTGGTTCGGCTCAACAAACAGGTTAGGTTAGGTAAGTAAGGCTAGGTTCCTTTTCCGATAGGAGCCTTAAGTTTACGGACATTTGGCTACGAACCTTTTTCTTTGCAAATCTTTTCCCTTACAAACCTTTTTCCTAAGAACTTTTTTCATGCGAATCATTTGCAGTGTGAACCTTTTCCATCAGCGAGACCAACTTGTCCTAGACGAACTTTTGCCCTTGACGAATTGTTGTTCTAGACACACTTCTCTGATGATGATCATGATGGTGATTCGAAATGACGGACATTTGTTCTTGACAAACTTTTGCCCCATACAAGCTTTTGCCTTATACGAACTTTTGTCCTAGACGAACCTCTGCGAGAAGACATTTTGCCCCAGACGAACCACTGTCCCAGACGAACTTTTGCCCGAGACGAACTCCTGCACCCAGACGAACTTTTGCCCTGGACGAACTTTTACACGACGATCTTCTGCACGACGAACTGTTATCCGACGAACTTAGTTGAAGACTCAAAACTAAATCTGACGAACTTTTGTCCGCCGAGGTTCTGCGATACGAACTTTTACTCTAACACCTAAGCCACAAATGAACGAATACAAATGCTATAACATGCCACTTATGACATCCTCCTTCTCCCCCCCCCCCCCAAGAATATTGACCAATTTAGTACTCCACGATCATCGGTTTTCCTTGTCCTGGGGAAACAGTCCTGGCTATGCTGTCTTTCCACGAGAAGCTGCTCACCGTCAGTCAGGCAAAGCAGGAATCAGAAGTCTCTATCTCCTTGCGAGGGCATGCTCTTAATTGCTATCCTATCCTTAACCACTACCAGCGTTTGCATGTTGAACGTTCAGGTGCTTCTGCAGTGGTTCAGCAGAATTTCCGAGCTATTCACTTCATTTGGGCCTTCGTTCTCCTATACTCCTTTTCATTTCGTCCTTAAACATGACCATTATATCCCAAAACATCGTGAACTTTGTTTCTTCAGTTTACAAACAGTTCTAGACCAGTTCGCGCGTTTCCTGTTTTACGACCATGGCATACGATTTCAGCCTCCAGAGCCACCAACTGACTGCCGCCAGTAACGCTCTTCGCCAAAAGGAGAGTCGCACGGCTGCCAAACAGGCGACCTGGAAAATTCCCAGAAATGTATGCAAAAATTTTCGTAACTGGTTAGAATCATCAAAATCTTATGAGGATCTTATCCTATGAGGAAAATCTTATGTATGAGGAGGTTTTCACTTTTCTGACTGATTCTGGATTTACGAAATTGGTGGCAACGTTTCGGGAGATCTGTTATTGAGGGCCCTTAATGGCGGAAGTCAAGCGTGTTCCCGATGTCACAGGACCGTAACATTGGACCCAAGTGCCCATCTGACTACTGCATTTAAGATGGGACAGAGAAATACGCCGAGAACGTCTGTTATCATGCTCGTCTGGCTGGACAATGTTCCCATCAACGGTCTGTGTCTCCAGCTACGTCGCCATGCTACGTCCTAGGAAGGCCGCTGCAAAGGTAGGCGTTGTGAGCTGGAGACCTTTTATCGTCGTGGGCGCCCGGGTCGCGATGAACAAACACACCGGCGGCGACCTTTCCGCCTGCCATTATTTTTCAGCCTGACATTTGCTCGTCTTTATAAAAACGGCCGACGCTCCGATCAACTTGGTCCACGACTGCAGCGAGAGCAGATTCCACACGGCGTAGTCGCCATGCGCCTTGTCTTCGTGCTGGTCATCTTCGCGATCGTCCTCGCGACGCTGGCGACGTCGGCTGAAGGTAGGCAGTTTTCCCGTGAAATAAAATGCTGGAGTGTTTTGAACTGCGCTTCCCAGCCCTGTAATGAATACGTGCTGTCTGTCTGAGTAATCGGTAAGAGTCCAAATGTTTTCACCGCCAATGACACCAAAACAATATTCTTCCTTGAGTTAGTAGCTCAAACAAGATGGTTTTTACCGAAGGTCATTCATTAGAATGGACATGTTTTTCAGCACTTTGATTTGTGACTTGCAATTTGCGATTTACAAGGCCAACTTAAACTGATCAACACCAGATATCATACAGTTTTATAACGCACTCAACGAGGAAAGATAGATTAAGCAAATGGCTGCACTCATGCAGCACGAGATGGCCAAATTCATTATAAAATGGGAATGCCTACCACAAGACCTGCCTCAGAGAAGCAGTCTAAGAAGCACGTTTAGAATCTGCGAAATGTGAGAGCGCTGGCTATAGCAGGCACGTTGTCTGCAGTTTGTCACGTCGATGGTTACGCGAATGTGATTAGAGTTATGATTAAATTGTGAAAATCTGTGCTACGATGGTGTACTGCTGCGTTCTCGGTGTTCGCGGAAACTTTATATTTGTGTATGTTACTGTATGCATGTGTCTCCTGCATATATTACGCGTTGCTAGGATGTGGAACGATGTCAACACGAAGAAAATGAGCATTCAGAAATACGAGCTTAACATCCCCAAAATAGCAATAACAGGGCATAGATGCTAACCGGAACACATCCTTATCAAAACTGTCGTTTTTATGTCGTATTCAGACATAATCATTATTGCCGTAGTTTTTTTTTGGTACTTCAATCCAAGGTACTTCAACCCAGAGGAGTACCTTTGGATTGAAGCTCCTTGGGTTCCACAACCGTGATCAATAGGGCACTACATAATGTCGATCATATTACCTGGCCTGAGGCAGGATCATGGTCTGATTTGAAGCGTGCTTGTGCTTCACGTTTTTATGCCTAGATTTGCCATTGCCTCATGAAACAAGCCAGAGACACAAAGCTGGGCATCTGGATGTGAACTTAAATTCTACCTCTATGACCTCGTTTGACCTCAGGTGACCCAAAGTCATTTCACAGCATGGAAGCGTCTTAGTGTAGCTTTGGACTACAAAATCGACTTCACTGCCCATGTTTTTCCGTAGGCATCACCAAAACAGGGTTATAGACTCCTTTCTGCTAGTTCACTCTAAATGTGGCCAGGTCTGGCCTCATGACTCCTCATGAAGGTCAACACTATTTGTCGTGTTTAGTGACTTCCTTGGCCAAAGAATACATTTCAGGCACCAACAAAAGGTTCAAAACCGTAAGAAGTAGGAAAATAGGATGAAAATCAAGATGAATTCATGTCATTGAACTTGACATTGACACACAATTCGAGATAGCATAAGTATTAGGAATGCTCTCAACTACTACCCCTGAAAGTTTTAGGTCGATCGTTTGCACGGCGTGGTTTATAGAGGAATTTTAAAAATCGGAGGTCGACCACCTCCACGTGAGGTTGTTGTTCGTCGACCGGAAGTCCAAAATTCTTAAGGACGTGCTCAAAGGGTACAAGAAAAGGTACTGAAAATTTCAGCATGCTGCGCACTCTGGTTGTTTCGCTATCACTAAAAGTCCGGGGGGGAGGAGGGCGTTGAAACGCCCCCTCTCCGTTGGGAGAGCGTTAATTTCACTACCTCCTGATAGCCAACGCCGATTCTTTCTTAACCCGGCACTGACTGGGGTATTCTCCACCTTCCATTGACTAGGGTGCGGACGTTTAACTCCACCCCCCCCGTCCCCCTGTCTGTCTCGAGAACCAGCCGCCCGATTCGGCTGATTCAAACGGCAATCGATAGCGCCTAACCGTGCGGCCTTGCGACAGCTGTATTTTCTTACTTTTGGGTCACTGATGACGCCACAAGTCAGGCTAAACACGAAAAAGTGACATTTTTCTCCGGAGTCACCTAGCACAATGAAAAGCAGACCGAGAGTAAAATCTGCGTAAAAATATGTTCCTGGCAGCCTAACCACATATTCTAAGCCCCACCTGACCCACAGTCATGATGGTTCGAGGCTACAAGTTGGGGCAAATTTGACCTCCGTTATAACGTGTCATGCAGTACATACTGTTACGCTCCACCGTCGCCGTCCGCCTCAGCACTTCATCAAGAAGCCAACTGAAAACACCTTTTGGGTTTTAGAAACGAGCCTTCCATTAATTATCCTCAGTCGACCAGACCAACAGAAATACAGTTAACGACGAGGCAACCCGGCTTGCCACAAACAGATCTGTGGCTACATGTCTCCACCAGCAAGGAGACAAAATGAGAAAGGAGTGTGCGAGGAGATGTCAGGAAAGGACAAGGAGTGCGCCTCAGGGAGTAGCCCTGAGCCAGCGCGCACGAAACGAGTCGGGAGGCCGACTGCCCATCGCTCGCCGACCTGCTACTGAGGTCAGGTTAGGATCACGTGGTAAGGGGTCAGCCGGCCAATGAGGGAGAGGTACAAGCGCGGGAAGCAAAAGCGCATGCCAGCAAAGAAAATACCACATCTGTAGCCAGGAATCGAACCCGTCTCACCTGCATGAGTAGCAAGGACCTTACCAGTCCGTTAACATACCATGCATGAGTAACGACTCTGCGATCGAACATAACAATATTTTCGGTTCATTTTACACGAAGATTCTAAAAAAGACACTTTGGAGGAGCCATGGGCACAAATAAACCTTGCAGTGGCCCAAATTATTGTGCATGTACAACACTGCAACACTTCTTAGTTTCAAGTTCAGAGTAATACGAGCACGCTAATGGCCTCCAACTGACGTTTCTGAATGGCCCTACAAATCAGTCTGCCCCATTTAGCACATCTCCACGAAATGTTGCAAAACATTACAAAAGCCAATATCTCCACACCGGTTATGCACAACGTCGAACAGACGTCACCACTTTACTCGCTAAGTTGAAACTTGCGTCAAACCACCAGGGACAAACTGAGAAAAAATATTGCGGTGCCACAAGAAACCGATGCGCAAGCTGTACGTGCAGCTCGCTGCAAGAGAATGCGATACTCTATCTGGCCGTATCCAAAAATCAGTTTATTCAGTTCTTTTCTGAAATGTTTTCCCACTGCACCCGATAAACGGCATATGCATATTCGACCTAGAATAATCTACCATGAGGCAAAATGTGCTCCATGTTAAACTCTAGGCCATACTGATATGTAATGCAAGACACAGCCGCCATACGTTGTAAACGCACCGACAATACGGCGGTGAAGTAAAATTGGACGCCGAATGGTGAAACATGGCAGTCTTTATGACGTCATTAAGAGGTGGTCTAAGGTGACCTCGTTTCCACATTTTTGTCAGTATGTGTACAATTGACCAAAGAAAAGGTACTGAAAGTTTTAGTTTGCATGTATTCGTTTTGCTGATATCTAAGAATCGCCATGGGAAGGGACGTTAAACGCCCCACGTCCTCGCCCCAGTCAATGGCGGGTTAAAAGACAAAGCAGAATATTAAATCGAAAGAGTGACAGCACGATGTTATGTGCCCAATACTACTCGTTTAATGCAAACGTAACTGATGGCGAAAATGGAGTTTCATAATGTGCGGGGCGACCAGTATTAAAACTGGTGCCTGTGGTGTTCCTATGCATGTTTTATGGTTGAAACAGTCTTCGTCCGCCATAAAATTCAACTACATGTCACCTTCTGTTTCCCTCAGGCTGGTCACGATGCCGCGGTAAGAAGTACCCCTGCACGCTCTGCCCGGGAAAAAGCCACAAGTACAGATGCTACAGATCGTGCTGCGGACGGGGAAAGCGAGGCGACGATGACGACGATGACGATGGCGATGACGATGGTGATGATTAAGTCATGGAGATATGCTGATGGAAACGGCGCACTGAAAACCGAGTCTCTGGAGAAAACAAGCTGATGGTGTCAAAAGAATGCGATTAGTGCGATCATGCACGATGTCCCGTTTTTCTACTGTCCAAATTACGCTGATCGTTAATATACGTCACTAGTTGCAGGTATTTTTCCAAATATTGCGCTGAAGTTGTGCACTGTTCGCAACTTTCATTCGTCTTTTTTTACACCGAAGGAGAGGATATTTCCCTAGCTTGCTTACACAGTTTAACTCCAAAAATTTGCTCCCAAAAATTTTGAGCCACTTATAGACTTTATCTGCTGACAAGCGTTTAAGATTGCTGTGGAACAGAAGTATGTTGTCTCGACTATTTCAGTGATGGAGTATGCATTTTCTCCCTCCAGTGGGGCTTTCTGGGAATATCGGGGAATATATCAGGCTCCTAGCAACATGCCCGGAAAAATATATCAGATCCTAACGATAACCGGTTATTCGGTAGTCAGTCTTTGAACGGTCCGAATTATTTATAGGTCTTCAGTCACGTGCGACGCCGAAGCCGTGGTTGCAGCACATCTAGCGACGGAGAGCGACGAGATTGCGCGGCCGGTGAGCTCTGAACTGGGGCTTCCCGAGGGTTTTGAAGCCAAAGGTCCCCGCCCGCAAGATAATACAACTTTATAGTTACAGCTACCCGAGCAACTTGTCGAATATCAATGGTGTCATAATCCATGCTGGTCACTGGACTCAGATTCGTGAATATCATGATGCATGTTCGAAATGCTAAATAACTTAGCCTGTGTGGTAAGTTTACGACACAAGCTAAGTTATTTAGCTTTTAAAACATTGTTTGCGACAGTTTGCGATTAACTCCTTTCTCAGCTAAGCCGCCAATTCAGAGACGAAAAAAGGCACAATGCATCTTTGTGCATAATATTCAGTTTCTTGTAACGTGATTATATCAATGTTTGCCCACATGCTGCAAGATTTCAGCATTCTAAATGACAAATATTTGTCAACCGCAAGAGTCATGAGATTTCGTCTACCGTCATCTGGATTCCTCGTGCACCTTTCACCGTTAACAGTTTTAAAATCGGTTGAATAACTTTTTCCGCTACAGTCCGGCGAAGTTTGGACACAAATCTCGTGGCCGATCCGTCGTCGGTGGCAAACGGCCTCAAACGTGTTGAGCCGTAGGAAGGGCTCTAAACTGTGTATGAAATAGGTCCTGCAGGACAGCCGGCTACAAACCATTGCGTGTTAGCTTATGTGACAAATTCACAGTCTAAAGGCACAGGCAGCCTGGGTCAGCTTAATCAAGGTTGACAAATCGGATGATGAACAAATATATTCTGTTTTCCCCCAGAGCTATTCATAATTCGGGCGTAAGTGAACCTCGACAGACCAAATGAGGTCTGTCAAGATCAGATATTGAAACTGCAACATTTTGTAAAGAGGTCGTAAGTGGATTTCGTGACCGCATGATGAGAGCTATTGCCACAAAGCATCTAGGTAAGCAGGGTCAGGTCAGCTGAGCACATCTAAGATGAGTTACTAAAGAGACAGCCTTCTTCGTTTCTCCAGATCTATCTAAATGACCTCAAATAGACTTTGCAGGGATACATTGCTTACCCCAGATGGCCCCAGGTTAACCTCTGGTGACCCTAGATGAACAACTACGCCACTGGACTTGCGAAAACGTAAGGGTGTCCTACCTACCAACAAATCGCCAGACTGTGTTGCGTTCCATTTCAACAAAATGCAGCAATTCAAAATATTGATCTGGACTGACTTAGTCTGACCTGACTTCGGCCAATCTCACTTTATGGTATTCAGTTTACTATCCGGAACAATCTTCCACAAAAGCTGGCTGCGATCGATTCCGTGGTCTGTGGAATGGAACGGGCGCCATTAATTCAACGTTTGACCTTGTTTTACGTCGACAAACTTGGCCTATTTCATTTAGTTTCTGAGATTGTAAAACCGCTACGCAGACTTACCTTGCCTCCCCTCATTTTTTTTGGAATCAGGCGAATAGATCAGGAGATCTGGTGCCCCTATCTATTAACCTTCTAGTGCTTTCGTAACTTTGAGGGGACCAGCTATGTGCGTGGTAAGACATTTCTCCGTCGAGAAAAACGGTTATTCCTCTAAAGATTGTTCACGAAATTCTGTAAACTACAAACAAGCAGAAAATCAAGCCGGAGTATCATCTTCATCGATTGCATGCCTTCGCTCGTTACGCTCACTCACTGCACGTGAATGATCACTCAACTCGGATCAGTAACTTCTGAGACATGGCGTATGTACTAAAATTCATACGAAATCGCCTTGCCGCAAATATGCTTCCATCTACCAATGGTTTCTCTCTATCACCCAGGCTGGTAAATGAGCAACTGTCGCGCACAGTAGGCCTCGCCAGACTAGATCCACCTTCGCCGGTCGGGGTTCATGAAAACCCCGAATATCTTGAGAAAGTTTAGTTCCACAGAGGAAGAAAAAAACAGTTGGAAAGGTAATGGAAACAACTAAATGAAAACATTGATGTTTCGATCTAATCTTGTCAATATTAAGGTAACCAGAGGTCATTGTAGGTCAAGTTTCCTGCTGGCGTTTTGGGCCGAAACACCTACTAATGACGTCTTTTTCGTTGCTCCAGGGAGATTGGCAGGAAACAGACCGCTTGGTTTACCTATTTCGTGCAGCAAAAAGTTTCACACAACACCGAAAATGACGGGAAAATGCCGTCTTTTCTAAAAAGGACGGAAGTAACATTTTTATGAATAGATTAGAATTCATTTTTGGCTGCAACACGCTGCAAATGTGTCTGGGAAGCATGACAAGTCTCCAACTATCATATTTAGATCAAATAAGTTCAACAGGCCTAAGTAAACTTTTTGACGCCTTTCTGACGTCGAGCGTATCTGGTTCCTGTCACATGATCGGCCTACGATTACGATTATCACGATTATACTCACATTACATTATTACGATTATAATCACATTACGATTGCCTGCGGCGGTGGGTGACAGTGTTGTCACGCGGCAGCTGGTCATCGTTCGGGGGGTAGGCTGTGCCGCTCTCAACAATCGGAAAGCCTTACGATTTTCTGTCTAGTAAAGAAACGTGTTACAAGGGAATACTGTGAACCAGCACCCCGACAAACATGAACATATAAACATGTTACATATAGACGTATATAAATCCCTGCACTCTGTTCACTTTAATTAAGATCAGACGACTGATTGCGATTGATCAGACACAACACAGCATAAAACCGTACAGTAACGGCCATGTGATATAACTTAAAAAAGGTCTTCATGAGCTCCCGGGCCTTCGGCATGACCATGAAAATAAACAGCATTCTCTATGTCGGGAGAAACTTGGGTTTACACACAAAAGATATGCCATCTTCAGATGGCCTTCGGCTGAAACGATGAGTCCAATGTTGATATGTATCTTCCGCTTGTAAACCCAGGTTTTTCTGGGTTCATGTAATATTCCTCTTACATCATGAAACCCGTGCCCTAAAGCATTTTTCATGTACGAACTTATGCACCGGGCAGAGGGTACGGCCTTCCTGTGACGTCCTCCCGATTCTCACAGCGACTTTCACGCGTCAAAAAGTTGTTAGGACCTTGCTATTCGATAAGGAACTTTTCACTTTACCCTAAGTTCACTGATACAGTCTTTTTGCTTCTCGGTGAACGTGCTCGGTGAACCAACATTCTGCGATAAATTCCGGCTTATTTTATTCCCTCCACAGAAGAAAATAGTGTTAAAGGCAGACTATCTACTCATGGTCTAAACATGGCACAGAATCGCAATGGGACATATTCAGAACAGCTTGTCAAGATAACCCCAAACGACAGCGCCAGGTAGGCCCTCGGTGCTGCCAACAAACCGTGGTCACCAGCAACAGCGCTGTTATCAGTCGTCGCACTCCATACCTTTTCCGTTGGTTTTGTGGTTTTGATTTTAATGACCTTAGTAAGCCATCGAGAATGCAACCCCCACCTCGCCCAATGTTATTGGCTCATCAGCGAGGTCACAGCCAGGATTCCCTTAACGAAGGTGACACCCTCCTTGTTGCTCTCGACCATCGAACAGGCATGGCCAGGAATCCTGCAGTGGCTGAGCAGTGCCAGTAGCCCAATAACCAAGAAATCGCACATGGAGCCACAGGACGAAGTCCTGTCACTGACCTCACATCACGACCTCGCATCAAATGCCACCGGGCTTTTGTAACTTTTATCTTGATTATCAATGGAAGGGGCCAGTGGCCCGTTCCCTGGCTTCGTCTCTGTTCATTTTCACGAGGGCAGACGATAAGCCAATAACTGTCGGTAACGCCAGTGAGCACCTGATTCATGGGTCAGCCGTGGCGGGATCAGAACTCGATTCCTGGATGGCCAAACAGATCCAGCAACATTTTCTTATACAGTTCCACGTCGAGCGCCTCCACCAGGATGATGTTCTTCCTGGGGTCCATGCCTGCGTGCCAGCCGCGACGGTCCACCACCATCTGGCCCTTGGTGAACTCGCCCTGCACCTCCACCGTGGCCTGCCGGACGCAGAGTCCCAGAATCAGGCTTTATTCTGACGAAGCCTACCACAGTGAACAAGAAGCAGCGGTCTCTCGCCCCCTCGCGCGCCCTCTCTGTTCTGTGAGTGCCACTTAACCCTGTTCCCGGAGGGCTAGACGGTATAGCCGATTCCCGGCAGGGGGGCAGATTCCCCCCCTGGGGTCTCGAGAACTGCACATCCGATTTCATCGCATTGCACGTAAACTACATTTTTAAAAGGAAGTTTTCAGCATTTTGAAAGGGGTGAATACAGGAGGGGGGCAAAACATCAAAATGAAGATATTTTTGGATTTTTTGTACCTCCGTTGTTTATGAACCGATATTCGATTAAATTGGCGTGAATCGAGAGAATATGGATGGGACTTTTACAATTGCTAAACACATTTGAAATTTTGGAAAAATTCATAGTTGTTTACAGGGCTTTAAAAAAAGGGGATTAGTTTTCCAACAACTGGATGAACAAAAAAGGTAAAAGCACTTTTTTAGCTTCTGCTAGTCATGTTATGCTAAAGGAGTACAAATCGTTTTACAATGTTCATATAGTGTTAAAAAAGGGGGGGGGCGCAAAAAAAAAAAGGGGGGAATGTCATGGTCACATGTTCTTCAGATCAACTTGTGACCTTTGACCTTAAATGACCTCCAGTAGCCTTGGAGACACTTGGAATGATCTTGTGTACATTTCATATTATCCGTAAACGTTTCAAATTTGAATTCACCTTATTTAAAAAATTCCATTTCACGATATTGTGATATAGGGTACGGACATTGACATTTTAAGTCATAGCTCATTGACCCGACCTGATATTACGCTGAAACTTGATACATAAGTAGAGGGCACCTTTCTACGTCACATATATTCCGGGTTTGGCATTTCAAAGGACAGCGCCTAAATTATTACTATAAAACCAAATTTTGACTCTGACCTTCACCTGACCTTGTTAAGTGACCTCAGATGAGCAAAATTGTATTTGCACGTTGCCAAGTACTTAGTTATACATCCATATAAAGTTTTAAGTCCTATCTTAAAAATGCTATTTTTGGCCGTCATTTTCCTTGTAACCTCAACAGGGCCAAAAATGGCCTGAGGTGCCTCCCAAAAACGTTGCTTGGCTCCGCCCCTAAAAAAGAACAATTTAGAAATTTCGTCACAAAAGGTAGAAGGAATAGCTAGAAAAAGTGACCAAGTTTCGTGGGGCTGCGTCAAAAACCCTGGAACTGGCAAGCAAAAACCCGAGGGGGCGGATTCAAGCCCCCTGCCGGGAACAGGGTTAACCCTCTGCTTAAACGGCCGTGGACCACTCACGTGGTGATGGGACTGTTTGAGCACAACTTCTGGACGGATGAAGACGGCCGCCGCCACCTGGTCACTGGTCACCCAGTTCCTACATGCGTTCTTCTCCAACGTGGCCTTCTCAGTGGCGTTAAAAAACCGGGCGGGGACGGAGTCGATCGCGCCCAGCACCGAATTTCGCCACTCCTGCAACAGCAGACCCGGATACTGGACCCTGGACATCCCCTAAACAGCTCTGGACATACGCCTCCATCTGCAGAACCAGACATACACCATCCTCAGCACCGGACCATACCAAACAGAACACCGACTTCCGCCACGTCTGCAATAGCAGACCCAAATGCTGGACACTGGGCATCCCTTTCAAAAGAGCCAGACTGTACATCTCCAGGTCGGCACCGGACCATACCGAACAGAACACGGACCTCCGCCACTGCTGCAGAATTGCAGAACCAGACACAAACTTCATTCAGCAGCAGAGCCAGAAACGCGCACACCTCCCTAAACATCAAAGCCAGACATAAATTTCCCTGAATGATGCACTACATCCACAAAGCGCAGATTTCACCCACGCGAAAAATATAAAATGACGTTACGCACAATGTCGAGACCATGGTCTAGGCACACTTCCCAGCTGGCTATGATGGCTGGCTGGCGACAGCACATTAGGGTGATGTAGGCCGCCTCCGGATCGGAGTAAAAGTTGAACTCTCCGGATGGCGTGACGTTGCCCAGGCCTGAGGACGAGGCGTCGTCACACGACCGCCTGCCGAGGACCACGTGGTCACCGTGGTCTGGTCAGAAACGCTCGGGCCGGTTCGGTCCGTGACGGGCGACGCGGCGCGCGCGGGCAGCGTCGCGACGTCAGCACGGCCCCACGCGGGGAGATCCCCGCAACACGGTCGGCCAGCTTTCAATTACGCCTCACAGAGGAAACGTAATTAAACTGCAATTGAACTGGAAATTGCGTGCGAGTGCCTGTTTTCTCTTTCAAATTCATGAGGGGTTTCTAGAAATCCAGGATGATGCCTGCCGTCTTAGAACCTTATAGAACCTTACCGGTGTAGTTTCCACCCATGATGTAGATGTCCTTGATGTTATCGCCAAATTCGGGATCCATACGGAACGCCATGGCGATGTTCGTCAGAGGTCCTAATCCCAAAATGTTCAGCTCGCCTGAAAAATAACGATTTTTTGGGTAACGACAACAGCATGACACTCAAAAGGTATAACAAGTTCATTGACTCCCACAAAAGATGCCAAACACACTCCTCCCCACCAGCGGTGCGAACTATCGGTTCCAGAAGCTTCATTTGAGGCTTATCGGTGTTGTGCCCTCGTCCACCTGGTCACCAAAGAGGCAGGCGTCATGTGCAACAACATACTGCTAGAAGGAGTCCACGCACACTGATGCCCCTTTCCGGGTAGAGCATACAAGGTGGCATCACACGGAACCGTAGCGGCCAATCGGCAATTCACTGCGACCCGCCCGGTGACAGCCAATCACGTGGCATGGTTGGGCTGGTCACCGGGCGGTGGTTAACGCCTGCGGCGATGGGTGGCAGTGTTGTCACGCGGCAGTTGGTCGGAGGTCGATGGCTGTGCCGCTCTCGACAATCGGGGACCTTGCGATTTTCTGTCTAGTAAAGAATCGTGTTACAGGGGAATACTGTGAACCAGCTCCCCGACAAACATAAACATATAAACATGTGACACATATAAGTATGTACATCCATGCATTATGTGCACTTTAATTTCCTGATTTTTCATTCACTAATGCGACTAATTCAATGCCCCTCCGATTGAGGACCATAAAACAGGGCCTCGTTTAAGGAATTTTGACGGGGCCGGGAAGGGAAGGGGGAGGCAGGTTTTCCAACCTGGTATTCCAGCAGCACCTACCTACTGCGGTGGTGTTAAAATGAAATAACGAAAAATCTGTGTATATCTTAATGTAGCCCTTCGGAACAATATTTCTTATTTGTTTGCGAGTGGTTCGCTGAGCGGAGCTGGCCTTTCTCAAACCAGGCCTTTTGCCTAATTTTCCGATTCTTAATTTTTCGATGAGCCATAGCGTCGTTTAAATCACACCATCTCTATGCTTTGCCCCCCTACCAGCTCAAAACTGGCGTAAAATTTTGAGGTGATGGCCCCAGATAGCCTCATTGACCTGTGGGTGTGATTTTCGGATCGCATATTTATCCAGAAAAACATTTTTATGGAAGCGGACCAAGTCCCTAGGTCTTGCACGGTGCGGAAGACAAACGTGCATTAGATAACAATGTACTACGATATAATGCATCGGATAACCGCATGCGACATGAAGTAAGGGATATCGTGCAAGATTATCATGCAACATGATGCAAATTCTTCAGAAAACCGGCCCTAGTTACCATGTACGGCTTTATCGAGTTCTGTTTTACCAACCTTTTTTGGCAATCCTATAGTCAGGAAGTTAACTTTCGAAGGATGCGTTCCCACCTGGCTAAGCCAGTGACACATGCCAGTATGTTGCTGCGGTGTTTCACAAACTGCGTTTCTTGGGACGCCAGGGACACCTGAACGATTTGCAAAAACAATTTCAGGTCTTCTGGTGTTATTCCTATGGTACATAGGGGTTCATGCAGTCTTTTTTGCGCAGTTCTATGAACTCTGTGACTGTGTAGTGTGTAGCGACTGCGCTCCGAACAGGGACTGGGGATTTCCGGACAGGATCGTCATCGATTTTTCCCCTTCAGCATCTAACAAGAAGCCTACTACCTTTCCTATGGTAGATTTGCATTTATCGGCATACATCGAGACCAGACTATGCAGGTATGGGTGTTCCTAGCCTCCCAAACTATTAGAAACTGCAAAGTAATTTGTGAATGGACACGGAGATAAAGGCGGTTTCCTGAGAGATAGGGACCTCTTGAAATGGTGACATTGTGAGATGTAACGGGATACGAAACACTGCTATTTGCAAGTAACAGACTGTGGACATCTACACTGCGTGTCATGACCAACAAACTTACGTATGCAGCATTGGCACAATTGCAAGAAAAATCGTTAATGGTAGGGATAAGACACTGAACGAACTAACAGTACTTGCAAGGAAAAGCTGTAGACATCTACGCTTCTCGTCATGACCATTGTAATTAACTAGGCAGCACTAAAACAATTACAGGAAAAATCGACAAGGTTAGAATAAGACATCGTGCTTTTTCATGTGGCATGTGATGTGTTGCAGAGACGAAATATCGAATATGGATAATATCGAATGGGGATATTTATCGAAATGGCGAACTTTTGCGAGACAAACTGGAAAAATGTGCCTCAATTAACATCAGAACGATAAAATACCGAATGACAAAATATCGCAAGGTTATACTTTGTACCACTATATCAGGGACGGGCATCGTCCCCAGGCGGGTACAGAATGGTCAACATTCGCATTACGAAATATGAAATGGGACGATATGCAACAGCTAATTTTTTCAGATGATTAAAGTTATATCAGGGCATGCACCTGATGGTGAAGTGTGGTCAAGATTTCCGCCTGTGCGAATCACGGGCGGAATTTAAGTTCCGGTTTGAAATTTTCCCGTTCCTTCTTGCTTAAGCGTGACTGTTGTTGGCAGACATGGTAATCAGCGCGGGCCGTCGCTAGAGACCGGCGGAACGTTGTATGGTCTTCGCGTGTCCGAGACCCTGGGGAAAAACATTTGCTAGTCTGTTGTCATGCAGTACCAAGTAGAAGTTCCGCGCCAACAGAAATTACGGTTTATCCTCAAAAGCCCACTGGGAAAGAGGAAGGGGAATTTTTGGCGCCCGGGATTTGAACCCGGCATACTGTTGATGTGAAATGTCAGTATGTTTGTAGCCACGCTATCAGGTCCAGTGCTGCGATCAGGATATTAGTCCAGACGTTTCAGTTTAACGACGACTTGGAACAACTCAAAAATTCATTCCTGGGAATTATAGCTAAATAGGGGAGACACATGGGCGATTATGCGTAAGCCCTGTAGAGGTTTCACGACGTACCTGCTGGGATGTTCCCATATATTTTCCGAAAGAGTCAGTGCCCGTGACCAGCGTGTTGTGCTACTAGTTTTCTTGTAGTATTTTTCACTTAAATATTTATCCAGAGTGCGTTACTGATCCCTCTCCCGATATTCCGTGATTTAACCCTATTCCCGGCAGGGGGAATGAATTCGCCCCCTCGGGTTTTTGCTTGTCAATTCTGGGCTTTTGACGCAGCTTCACGACACTTGGTCACTTTTCCTAGCTATTCTTTCTACATGCTGCGACAAAATTTCGGAATTCTATTTTATTCAGGGGCGGAGCCAGGCAACGTTTTTGGGAGACACCTTAGGCGATTTTCGGCCCTGTTGGGGATACAAGGAAAATGACTGCCAAAAATAGCGTTTCTAAGATAGAACTTAAAACTTTATATGGTTCTATAGCAAAATAGCTGGGCAACGTTCGAATACAATTTTGTTCATCTAAGGTCACTTTACAAGGTCAAGTCAAGGTCAAAAGTCAAAATTTGATTTCGTAGTAATAATTTTGGCGATATTTTTCAAATGCCAAACCCAGAATACGTATGACGTTGAAAGGTGCCCTCTACTTTTGTACCAGGTTTCAGCTTGATATCAGGTTGGGTCACTGAGCCATGACCTAAAACGTCAGTGCGCGTACCCCACATTACAATAGCCGTAAAATGGTGTTTTTTTTCAAATAGAGTGAGTTTAAATGGTTGCAAACGTTTACAGGTAATCTTAAATCCACAAAAGATCATTTCAAGTGTTTCCAAGGCCACTGGAAGTCATTTAAGGTCAAAGGTCACAAACTGGTCTGAAAAGCATGTCACCATGGCAGTTCCCCCTTTTTTATATCCCTGGCACCGCCTATGCCAACACTGTACTACGATTTGCACTCCTTCAGCATAACATGACTAGCAGAAGCCAAAAAAGCGCTTTTAATTTTTTTTGTTCATTCAGTTTCCGGAAAACCAATCCTCCCATTTTTGAAACCCCGCGAACGCCTATGATTTTTTAAATTTCAGATGTGTGTACCAATAGTAAAAGTCCCATCCATAACCTCTCGATTCATGTTAATTTTATCGAAATCGGTCAATAAACAACAAAGTTATAAGAAATCCAAAAGTATCCCCATTTTGATATTTTTGCCCCCCCTGCATCCACCCTTTTCAAAATTTCGATTTTTTAAAGTGCAGCTTACCTCATGGCAAATCGATTGCCGTTTGTTGCGATGTAATCGGATAAGTATTTCTCGAGATCTCGGGGGAGGGGGGCTGAATTCGTCCCCCTGCCGGGAATCGGCCACACCGTGTAGGTCTCCGGCAATAGGGTTAATCCTCTGCTATTTGATACATGGCCGCTTGGTATCCGTGCTGTTTCGATACACCTGTTAAACATGTTGCATGCCATGTTTTTGCATTCCATGTTTTGCTCGGTGAAATGGTTGCTTTTCCACCGCAATACCAAGGTCCATGTGTGGCATTGCATACTTTCCCATTCGGCATTTACGTTCGTTGTTATTCATCTTACTCGATAAGTTTTTATCGCTGACTTGCTATAAACATATGTCCATTTCATATCATATGGCATAATCTCCTGTAACCGAACGGTGCATGCCAACAAATTTAGCTCCAATTCAAAACAAATGGTTCATTTGGCACCATTACGACTGAAAAAACGCACCAAGATGTGCTACAGACCATGTCGGGTTGAATATCGGGTTATTTTGCATTCCAGTGAGCTCAAGTATATGGAGTCAGTGCAGTTTAAACGAGTATATGCCACATGAAAAGGCACGCAGTTGCGAAAAACGACCATTCTCCAGGCAAAAATGCATGTTTTAAACAAGGAAATTCTTCGGAAGTGAGCCACTTAGAAATAGGGCTGTCCTGGTTTCCGGGAATGGCAACAGAAAATACAGTTCTGTTTTTTTCTAGGTCCCGTTTTTTTCCTTTGCCTCTGACCTACCCCGCCCTCTTATCCCTCGTATTTCCACTGTACGGTTTTGCGCTTTTCTCTTTTCAATGTTATCGCAACACAAGAATGTTATCAGCATTTGTCATTTGCATACACTACCACCGGTGATTCAAGCGTACGAAAAGAATGACAGACAAATCACTTCTGCAGTGACTTCGCATTTGGATGAACGGGCGTATGAACGAGGGGGTGGGGGCAGGAGCTATACCCCACTTTTTGGGAAGTTTAACATTACCCTTACGAGGAAAATCGTCTTTGTCAACACTCTGTGCTCCTTGCATGTGTTCGGCGATACCCCTTTGCTCGCTGCCTGTGCTCGGCGGTACCTCTGTGCTTCCTGCCTGTGCTCGCCGGCACCTTTGTGCTCCCTGCCTGTGCTCGGCGGTACGTCTTTGGTCCTTGCCTGTGCTCAGCGGCACTTCTGTGCTCCCTGTCTGTGCTCGGTGGTACCTCTGTGCTCTCTGCCTGTACTCGGCGGTACCTCTGTGCTCTCTGCCTGTGCTCGGCGGTACCTTTGTGCTCCCTGGCGAGTCGGACTAGGGCCGTCACGGCGTGCTCGCGCTCTTCGGTGATCGGCGGCAGCGGATCGTCGAACTGCGCTCCTCCCAGACCGTCTTCGCCGTGGTAGTGATCGGTTAGGTAGTGATTACCGCCGACCAGAGAGCAGTGGGCGCCCTCGAATACTGGAATCTGTCAGACAGGCAAAATGAATTTCGAAGCCTTTTGAGAAAGAGAAGGGGGACAGACAGGTCTTTAAGATGTCCATTAGGTTAAAAATACTTGAAGTAGGGTATCATAGTATTTGATAGTGGAAACCCATTTTAAGATGTAATATTAAAGAAGATGGGGGCTTTGTTTCTACGTCACCATAAGTCCGGCTCGCAACATAGCACAGAACGATGTTTGACACTTAACCCTATTCCCGGCTCGGGTTTTTTGCTTGTCAATTCCAGGATTTTTAACGCAGCTTCATGAAACTTGGTCACTTTTCATACCTATTCTATTTACGGGCTGTGACAAAATTTCTAAATTCTATTTTGCTCAGGGGCGGAGCCAGGCAACGTTTTTGGGAGGCGCCTCAGGCCATTTTTGACCATGTTGAGGGTAAAAGGAAAATGTCTGCAAAAACAGAATTTTTAAGATAGAACTTAAAACTTTATATGGATGTATAGCTAAATATTTGGGCAATGTGCAGATGTAATTTGGTTCATCTGACGTCATTTTACAAGGCCAGGTCAAGGTCAAAAGTCAAAATATGTCTTTTTGCAATAATTTCGGCGCCGTTTTTTCAAATGCCAAACCCGGAATACATATGATGTAAAACGGTGCCCTCTACTTGTGTACCAGGTTTTAGCTTGATATCAGGTCGGGTCACGGAGCTATGACCTAAAATGTCAGGGCGCGTACCCAATATAGCAATACCCATAAAATGAATTTTTTAAAATGGAGTGAATTCAAATGATTGACAACGTTTACCGATAATATTAAATGCACACGAGATCATTCCAAGTGACCCCAAGGTCACTGGAGGTCATTTAAGGTCAAAGGTCACAACTTGATGCGAGGAACGTGTGACAATGACAGTTCCCTTTTTTCATGTCCTTGGCACCGCCTATGCTAACATTATACAAACACTGTGATGCGATTTGTACTTCTTTAGCATAACATGATTAGCAGAAGCCAAAGAAGCGTTTTTGCTTCTTTTGTTCATTCAGTTGTTAGAAAACTAATCCTGCTGTTTTTGAAACCCTGTGAACGCCCATGAATTTTCTCAAAATTTCAGATTTGTGTACCCATGGTAAAAGCCCTATCCATAATCTCTCGATTCATGCCAGTTTCATTGAAATCGGCCGATAAACAACGGCGTTATAAGAAGTCCAAAAATACCCCTAATTTTGACATTTTTGCCCCCCTGTATCCACACCTCTCAAAATTTTGAAAATTTGTTTTTTACAAATATGTAGTTCACGTCATGGCAAATCGATAACCGTTTGTTGCGATGAAATCGAATGTGTAGTTCTCGAGATCTCAGGGGGGCCGAATCCGCCCCCCCCCCCCTCTGCCGGGAATCGACCATATCGTCTAGCCCTCCCGGAATAGGGTTAAACAACGCCATCGCTGGTGAGCTGACAAACTCTTTTTTATCCGGATGAAACAGTAAAAAGCTATCGTAAAGCTTTTAACCTAAGCTTAAACTATGAGGCGTCCTGGCATCTCTATCACAATGTGTTTCATGGCTCCGGCAACCAGCGATACATTTTGCCATCAAAAGCCATACATCGCTGAGATCTAAATAACCTGAGAATTTCACCCTACAGAGGTCTGAATACGCCAGTTCCCGTCAGGCCAAGATATCTTAAGACAAAATCTTTTTTCTCTTAAGTCAAGACCTCAAAACCAAATCCACCAGGCGAGAAAAATCTGAGCGCTGCCAACCGAGACAAAACACTGTCACTTCTGACAAGAACGACTTAAGCTAGCCATCTTTGGATGAGCCTGTTCGGATGGGGCAAAGGCGGGAATCGGAAAGGGCAAAGATAGGCACGAGGACTTTGCAAACCTGATAAATGCGTCGAATATTGTGTTCCATCGCCCTTCAGACATCACAAGCGGCGTTCTTTGGTACAAAAACGAAGCACGTGTCTCCTAAATCTGGAAGTATTTACACGGCAACGTAATCATCTTGAGGGTCAGTAGTGGCTCTTGGTCTGGACTGACCGGACGATTTTCGCGCTCACGCCAAATTGCTTACATCCGGCCGGCCGAGCGTAGCCAGCACGCGGCGGGCATTCGCCGTGCAAAGCCCGATGGTGACGTTGCCGACGACGGTAGTGACGGCGAGCACGCGCAGCTCGCCGCGCTTCTCGGCCGCCAACATCAGGCCGATGGCCTGAGCGTCGTCCATACCCGGGTCCGTATCGATCACCACCAGACGGGCGGCCCGGGAGGCTGCACCGGCCTCTGTCAAACAGCAAAGGTCAGTCACACGCACGGGCGGACTGGGAAGGGGCGCCGAGCTTTGTCAAACAGCAGAGGTCAGTCACACACGGGCTGACTGGGAGGCGGAGCCGGCGTCCATCAGACAGCAGAGGCCAGTTACAGTCTCTCCTACAGGCCTACATATGAGACCCTGTCGACCTCTTTAAAGGGCCTCTGCCGCCCTATGAAGGGGTCCGGTGTCGCTCTGCAAATGTCCCCTGCGAGCAAGTACAGAGGCTCTATAGAGGGGCTCATGTTGGCACATACAGAGCTCCCCGCTGGCCTACAGAGGAGCCTCTCGCTTGCCTACAAGTCGTCCGCTTACGGACCTGTGGCTGGGCCACCTGCCAACGTGTAAAGGACCTCTATAGATCTGAACAGCGTTGTCCTAAAGAGGTCTCGAAGTCTGTAAAGGGTCCGTCTGTGACCCTTTAGACGGCCACATACCAGCCTCTACAGGTGCACCCTGTTACCAACTCTGCACGCTATAAGGATGCCCCCCCCCCTCACTGGACTCAAGACAGGCAATATGTTGGCCTGAAAAAAGGATCCTCTGTTGTTCGGCGGCACTGTGCGAGACCTCCAGTCCGTACAGGGTCCGTAGTAGGGGCCCCTGCTCGACTGTAAAGGAACCTTTGCATCTGCCCACCTCTGAAGAATACATGCTATTCTGTAAAGCGGCCTCCATTTGACGGTACAAGGGCCCTGATCTGCTAAAGGGTACATGTCGACCTGTAACAGCATGAACCCGTCTTGGAGGCCGACGTGATGGTCTCTCTCTCTCTCTCTCTTTCTCTCTCTCTCTCTCTCTCTTCCCATTCTCTCTTTCTCTCTCTCTTTACTCGCATCTTTTCCCTTCACTTGCAATATCTTCACTCACACTCACTCACTCACTCACTCTCACCATAAACGGTATTAAGTTTCCCGGCCAACGGCACATGACAAGAAATTCTTCCAGAACATGCATTTATTCCTTTTTAAATAAATGCGATCCGAATGGTTGCTGGTATGATGTTAGCATGCTAAGCTGTCTGCTGCATTGACTCCAACCCCTACATCCGATCGCGCAATGCCAGGCAACGGGTGCCTTGGTGTCGAAAGTTTAACGTGCTGCTAAAGGCGCGACACGACCATGTGGTAGCCAGCTGAAGTCCATGTTGGCCAGTTTCCAGATGACCGCGGGACAAAAATCGAGCGCAGGGGACGACTCGAACCCGTCTGACAAGGGAGGCGAGACCGACGCTCTGCCAACTAAACTACCGGCCACGGTGGCGTTCGGGAAATTTGTCCTCGATGGATTACCATTAGACTTACCACCATTCGACCTATTCACATTTGAATCAATGGGCATCCGACAAATTAGCATTCTACGTACCGCCGTTCGACTAATTCTCATTCTGGTCAAACGAAATTCGACTAATTTACCTTCGGCATTGTCACATGACGTTCCAGTAACATTTGAGTTACTGACGTTTGAGCAACTGACTGTCGGCAAATTAACATTTCAAATTAACATTCCACTAACTGGCATTCGTCGAACTGACATTTGACAAATTGGCATTCGCCTAATTCACATCTGACTAGTTTACATTTATCAAAGTCACATTCGACCAAGTGACATTAGTCAAATTCACATTCGAATGACTGGCATCCGTCAAATCCACATTCGACTCACTGACGTTCAGCAAATCGATATTCGACTGATGACATTCGGCAAATCGGCATGTCGACAAAAAAGGCATGTCGCCAATTTACAGTTCGACTTTTCGCCTATTCACATTCTTCACATGTAAGCAAAAAAATATGCCAGCAAAAAATCATTCGACCTTTTCTCATTCGACAACGTAACATGCGACCAAAAGCCGATCGACTATTTGCCCTGCAAAAAATCGGTCAGGTTTGGGCAAAATCTCGTGTGCGCAAGAATCATTTCCTCATCATCCTGGGGCCAACAGGGAATGAGACGTCTTATGGCGGTCCGATGTAAACACTAGCTGATGAGACCTTCGGGCCTCATCCAAACCAACTTAACGACTCACCGATAGACCTGCTGTCGGATGTTTCCATTTTCAATGTCGCACAGAATCACAAAAACTTTCAACAACAAAAAAAAACTACACAAAAAGTACATTTTCGAAAAAACGACGACCTGTGTTAAAAACGGCTTTGACCTTAGGTCAGTGATCCGTACACTTTTAAAAAATCTGAGATAGCAGATTTGTTGTATTTACGAAAATCTCTAACCCTTGAAAAATTTGTTATGACATGTTGGCAAAAAGTTACAAGGCACTAAACTTTCTTGGACATAGGCCCACTTGACCTGACCTAGGTTAGACATCTTAGTCGAGAGGAGGCAAAAAATTGGACACCAGATGTAAAAATAATCCAGCAAAAGGTACGTACACCAAGTTTTGTGGTGCTGTTTTAACCGCCCCGCTGTCGGGGGCGGTGAAAAGATATGAAAGCTCGCGGTTAACCGCACATTAGAAGGAGTTTTTTTAGAGCATGTGTTTGGTATGAAACATTCTTTTTTAAATAAATTTGATCCCAATGGTTGCTGGGGTGACTGTAGGGATCGGAGGCCATGATGAACTGTCTGCTGCATTGACTCCAACCCCTACACCCGATCGCGTGATCGCGTGATCGTGATCGCATCCAGGCAACGGGTGCCTTAATGTTGAGAGTTCAACGTATCGCTAAAGGCCCCACACGACCGTGTGGTAGTCAGCTTAACCCCACGTTGGCCAGTTTCCGGATAAACCGCGGTGCAAATATCGAGCGCCGAGGCGATTCGAACCCGTCTGACCAGAACGGGGAGACCAGCGCTCCACTGGAGCGCTGGTCTCCCCTGAGTTGGTGACCACGTGAGTTGGCGAGTTGGAGTTGGTGAGTTGGCTTTCGGCAAATTTGTCCTCGATGACTACCACGAGGTTAACCACCATTCGACCTATTCACATTGCGATCAACTGACATCCGGCATATTAACATGCTACGTACCACCGTTCGACTAATTCACATTCCGGTCAAATCACATTCGACTAGTTTACTTTCGGCAATGTCACATGGCGTCCCATTGACATTTGATCAACTGACTTTTGGCAATTTAACATGTCATCAAATTACCATTCGACTAACTGACATTCGCCAAACTGGCATTCGACAAATTGATGTTCGTCAAATTCATATTCCACTAATTCACATTCGTGAAAGTCTCATTCGACCAACTGACATTAGTCAAATTCACATAATTAATATTCGTCAAATTCGCATTCGACTCACTGACATTCGGCAAATCGATACTTGACTAATGGCATTCGGCAACTTGACATGTCGACAAAAAGCATGTCGCCAATCTGTCGTTCGACTTCTTGCCTATTCGCCTTTTTCACATGTCAGCAAGAAAACATTCCGGCAAAAAATCATTCGACCTTTTCACATTTCACAAAACAGCAGGCGGCTAAAAGTCGTTCGACTACTTGTCCTCGATCCAGTAAAGTCGGTGGGGTTTGGGCAAAATTTCGTGCGCGGAGGAATCATTTCCCCATCAGCCTGGGGCCAGAAGGGAATAAGACGTCTTATCATGGCAGTCCGACCTAAACGCTAGCTTAGGAGACATTCGAGCCTCATCTAAACCAACTTAACGACTCACCGCTAGACCTGCTGTCGGAAGTTTCCATTTCCAATGTCGCTCAGAATCACGAAAACAAAAACAAAATCATGAAAACACAGAAACACAAAATCACGCCTGGCTCGCGTGACCGAACAGGATGGCAGCGACTGGCTCACTGTTCGCTACGCGGCCGGGAGGGAAGGGCTCGACTGGAGAGGCACACCCAGGTCTGTTAGGACAGGGCAGGGCTGGAACCGCAACGGGATCCCAGCTGGCCATAGCTTTTGAATATCCAGACAAATTAATACGGCCACGCATTTAACATCTTTCAGTAATAAAGCGATTGCTTTATCACTTCCCCATCTTGGGTGCTTGGGCGCTGGAAAAAAAACGCCATGAAGGTTGGAAAGATAGGGTGAAGCCAGGCGAGCCAGCAGTCGGCAACTCTCGAAGAAAAAGACCATCTGAAGGCAGGCATGGGCGCAGCAAGGATTCCTCCAAGACTGGGGCTAGAACAAACCTAACCTCTCTCAAAACTGAAAAGTCCTCGCATTTTGGCCACTATATTTCTGAGTTCCGGAAATGTCCATGTTCACTTTCATTGGGTAAGGAAACGTCAAATTTTTAAACCCCAACGGGGAGTGCAATGTCTCCTGGACCCCCTTCGTTACGTCTCTGAAGGTAGGCCACCTCGGTCTTTGCCTTGAGCATTTTCTTGGCGTTGCTCATGAACGTCGGATAACACTTCAAAAGACACAAGCGCAGAAGCGCTTGCTGGCGCCCGAGCTCCAGCCACATTGACACGCCACTGACAGTCGTGGCTCCGTACATGCCAGCGCAGGACGTATTTATATATATATATATATATATATATATATATATATATATATATATATATTTATTTATTTATTTATTTATACCAGTCTGGGTAGGAATGGCGACACCGCGTGGCCGCCGCGGCGACACCGACCCATTACACTAACAAACCGCCTGGTGGAGAGGGTTCGCGTGGGCGCGCGCGGGACGTGATATCGCCTCGCGGCGTCGGCTGAGATTTGGTTAACGCCAAAAACGTCGTCTGTGTAAGAGCTGCGTGGTTTCCATCACGGGACTGCCGTCGCCAGCACAGACGCAGCCGGGGGGGGGGAGGGGGCTGGGGCCCGGGCCTTAGGAGAACCCTGGCTGCATCCCTGGTCACCAGTCCGATGGCAGCACATTCTGGCGAGCCGGCGATAACGAGACGCCGCCACGGAGAGCGGACGGCTCCTGCCAGCGAGCCGGCGCTGGGGTGCGGGCTCCGATTACGGTCCTCCCTCCTGGTCTGACATTCCACAGACCGCCCGCCCGGGGCGTGACGGGACCGGGTCCGTACCTCGGCCAGGTCCGCCGCGGCAGCTGGCACATCTCTGGCGTCTCAGGTGAACGAGCGGGAGACTGCGCATCCGGTCAGGGTTCTTAGCTGCAGGAATGCTTTCTAATTTTACTTCTGTAGCATATGTTAGCACTGTTACAGCTAATGCATGTTAGTACAGCAGTTAAGTATCTTAAATGTAGTGAGTAAATGAAGGAATGCTGCAGCTGCAGCTCAGTGTTCAGACGGCCCGGCTCGGCTCAAAACAGCCTGCGCCAATCGAGCAAGGCAGAGCCGTTCAGCAACCAGCCCCGCAGCCGGAGTAGCCGGAATAGTCAGCCCCAAAACCGAAGCAGCTGCCCCGCAGCCAGAGCAGCCGGAGCAGCAGGAGCAAACAACCGGAGCAGCCGGAGTAGTTGGAACAGTTAGTCACCGGCCTTTGTAAGGTTTGCCCAAGTCTTCATTCTATGTAATCCAACCTACGCCTTAAATGCTGAGCTCTGACGGATCTCCGCCCCGACACCGTGTGAACGAAAAAACTTGATAGTGACAGGAAGTTTTCTCATCAAAATCCCCGAAACTATAGTCGAGTTGACTGAGTCCTGCTCGGTCGGCCGTAACGGGACTGACCGGCCTGTCGCGGGACTGGGGACTGAGGCGTCCGTCCAGCGGGCTCGGCCGGGCCTCACCACACCGCCGAGTCGAGACCAAACGGTCGTCCGTGCGGCGTGCTTAGTAACAACGACGGGTAATCCTTTAGAAGCGCACGCCATAAACCAAGCACACTGGATGACACATATACGGCGCGCGTGGCAAAAGGAGACGTCAGCTGTTGCAAGAAACAACAACATTATGCACTGGAGTTCCAGGTCGTGGATCACCTACTATTTGCTAACCTAACCTAACCTAACATAACCTAACCTAACCTAACCTAACCTACTGTGTAAAACAAGAGCGAATAGTAGGTGACCTACGACCCTGGAGCTCCAGTGCATAATGTTGTTGTTTCTTGCAACAGCTGACGTCTCCTTTTGCCACGCGCGCCGTATATGTGTCATCCAGTGTGCTTGGTTTATGGCGTGCGCTTCTAAAGGATTGCCACAACGACGACAGAGTTACGAAGCAGTGAGCGATTCGCGACCAGTTTACGTGGCGCGACCGAAGCTAACACTTCCTGTTCCACAGACGGCTATTCGGTCCCACAAACGGTGAAACACTTTAAGAGATAGGAGGGAGCAGAACGATTTGTGTCGTTTTGATTTCATGCAATACCTTAGCGCTACTGTCAAACGTTCATAATTATGGTGGGGGTCGAAGGGGTGGGGGAAATGTCCCGCAGCCTCCACGCCCGCAGTATGAATCCAATGTCCGTGGCTAGATGAAAAAGGAACTGGACACTAAAGCGGTGCGCAACAGGCACCAGACTTGAATCCCGCATCTGGCGCCAGTTCCTGGGCCGAGCTTGATATGGTCCGCTTACGAGCCGCGACCGTGTTGTGCAGAGTTCCACGGTACTATTAAACCCCTTCGGCGTCCTTTGCTTCCGTGCCACGGGACAAAATTTTACAATATTTGGATACACATTGTGTAGGTCAGGGCTGTCTCAATAAGCTTCACTTAAAATGAACTCTGATCTCCAGAAACGCTGAACTCTGATCCTCCTACCTTCAGGACGCTTGGGATCCATTTTTAAATAGTATTACTAGCACTGCTAAAATGACAGATAACGATCAGAAATGTGGTTCGAGAGATACAGCCAACTTCATTTGTCACGCAGGCCGAAACTAGGCCCACTATGGCCACTGTGTATAATGCTGTTAACTCAAGTTTACGAGAAAAATTCTGCTTTTGCGAACATCTTAGAACTCAAATACCTCATAAAATTCGCACTTAATAATAAATGATAAAGTTCTTAATAATAACAAAATTGTTAATGATAATAAAATTCGTAATAAAATACTTAACACTTAATAAAATTCCCTCAAACATCTGGTCCTACCCAGGAGTTTTCCAAGCTTCAAAATTCGTCCTGCCTCAATATTAGTGCAAGGTTCCGTCCATTTAGCAAAGGCCATCTACTAGGTCAGTAGCGTATCCTCTGCTCTGTGGGTATCTGTGGGTATATCTGTGGGTATATCTGAGTACATCCATTGCGGGAAAGCGGACCAACCCGGCACCTCAGCATCATCGACACCACCGTACCGTGCGGCACCTCCGTTTGTTTGTTTGTTTGTTTGTTTGTTTGTTTGTGAATTAGGACACACCGCCTCCTGGGCTCAGGTCAGGCACGTAGCCAGGATTGCCCTGGGGGGGGGGGGGAATTGTCAAATTTTGTCGTATGCCTCTAGCATATGACGACATTTTCAAGAAAAGGCAGCAATTTTATGTACATGACCTCATATTTAACCCACAGGAATACGTATAACGTTTGCTTTTGCGACATATATATGATCACTATTCCATATTCGTGCGAAATCGCTATACATCTAGTGTAGACCGCTTCGCAGGGAGGCGTGGCCCCCTTTGGCCCGCCCTTAGTCACGTCCCCGGCTCAGGTATCCAAAGTCTTGGGTCAAGTTTGACTCTCGTCGGGCGTCAGTCAGTCGTCGTCACCTCTGCTACCAGCCCAGCCAGCACCCAGATTGACAGCCAGAAGGTAGACCTGTTTAAACACATGCTTTCTGCTCAAAACAACATCGTGAACACTGTCATAACATAGCTGCTCGAGCAACAGAAAGAATGTTTACAGATATGAATTTAGTCGTCACGACCCGAAATAGCTCTCTCGCCGTTTTGCCCTTACCAGGCTTCATCTGTCTCGCAAACCGACGAGCGGTGACAAACGTGTGTTATGCGATGTTCCATGACGTTTTATGACGCACATGGCATTCACGCCAATCAGCGATCGTTGCAT